>JAGDQP010003203.1:75512-87636 GCA_022664845.1 Lepisma saccharinum
ATGTATATATATATATATATATATATATATATATATATATATATATATATATGTGTGTGTGTGTGTGTGTGTGTGTGTGTCACAAAATACAGAAAATTGCTTTTCTTTGTATTCAAAAACTTTAACCATATTCCAGGATAATCTGTTTATGTGTAATAATCAAAACAGTGTGGCCAGGTATAGTATTGGGAAAACAAGTGACCATTTTGGAAAAACATCGTCAACATAATTATTTCTTGTATGCTAAGTCATTTAAGTAACGATTCAAGTGATCCTAGACAATGATCATATTTCGATTAGCTCTGTCATGTAGTGCTATTGCCATCGATCCAAGAGTCTCCATTTATTAGTCTTTTTTTGTTACTTTCGGAGTTAACTATCTATTTTCTCATTTCAAATTGATATTGTCAAAAATCATTAACATCATTTAAGTACAGGAGCTTGATGACAGTAACGTTGCGTGTATAAGCAAAACCGATGCGTGTAAACATTCGAAACCTGATCAGCAATATATCTTTATATGAAGAATCATAAACTGATTTTAAAACAAAATCTAAAAAATATATCGTTGATAGTTTCTGCACGTACTGCCTGTAGAACGCGATGTCCTACTGGTAGGACCTTTAGACGTTCGATCATTAAGCAAAGAAGATTGAGTTCAAGATGGCGACCATACTTAGAGTCGTCGCAAAGCATTTCATCGTTGAATGTAACTTGCATCTGCATTTTATCACTTGTGTTTTACTTTGAAATAGAACGACTGCTTTCAGTAGTACTTAGAAGTGTATGTATGAGAAAGGCCTTTCGGGGTAAGTTAATTATTAAAAATTACAAACTGGATTTAAAATTAATTTTACATTTTTTCAAGAAGCATAGGTAAAACGTCATTTTTAATGGCTTAAATTATAACATTTTACTAAGGTCATATTCCCGAACCCACTTTTTTTTTCCATTGACTTTGTACTGTAGAAGAGAAATTTTAAAATATGACTAAAAATGTCTTGGTTAAATAATAGGCCTAATAAGAAAATGTACACTTTATTTTAGCTAAGTCGATAGTAATTTTTGAATTCATAAGAAATCCAGCATTGCCCTGAAAAAACATATTAAAGTTTCAATGTTTTTGTTTTTTTTAATCCGTAAAAGTACTCCCGGAGCTATTTATGTACTGATACTCTCAGACCACCAGTACAGAGCCTGTCGTGATTTGCTTAAACAAAAAGGTGGCAGCCCTGATTTAAAGGGACCTATAAATTTTGCAAATTTTGAATGAATGCTTGCGCAAGCTTTTGTATGAATATTGGAAACCCTTATCTCTGGTGAGAGACAAGATAAAAAAAATTTGTTTCTTCCCACGTTATATGCAATTATGTCAAAGAAACCACGGTAGAAATGTCAACTTTGATATTTGGGTTTGAAGGGAGTTACAGATTTGCAAAATGAGACTGAATAATGATCGTGAGCGCTTTGGTTATGCTTTGGAGACTCCTGTATTGGGAGACCAGATGATAAAATATATTTATTTTCACACGTTATACACTTGCGTAAAACTGCGATAGAAATTTGAGTTTGAAGTGTGTTACAAATTTGCCAATTACAAGTTGAATCTGGAATTTTGTTAAATAAATAAGTATGTTACTGTTTTGTGTGATCTCATGTATTCTTAATAGAAAGTGCTACCAAATGCAGAACAGTGATGTCCACTTGTGAAGGTGTCACTCTCCCAAATTTTCGAGCGCACCCCCCCCCCCAACTTTTAAATTTTCGCGGTCAAAAATCGATAGAAAACGTGCGAAGCTTCACTTACACCTTCCGAATTTTGATTTTACACGCCCCAAAACTGATAATCCTGGCGGAATCCCTTATGCACAGTGTTTGTGAGATGCGAAATGTACCCACTATTTTGTAAGTTATGTGTTAGAACTTAAGTTATGCAAACCAATTATTTCATACACAGCACTGTAGTAAAAGTACTTTCCCTTTCAAAGAACCAAGTTAATTTCGTATCACTACATCACAACATGGGAACGCATCTTTCATTGTCTGCTAGAACACAAAAAGAAAAGGACGAATGCCAGAATTTCTAGTCGCACCTTTTGTGTTGAAACGTGCCATGCTAAAATGACTACTCCTTGAACGCAAATATAGATGTAGATCGTAAAGGTCAACATGTTCCATGTAACCTCTAGTCACGATTCCTGTAGATTTTATTGCAGTTTTTCCTTCCTTTTTCTAGTTTGATTTCTTTGTCTCTCTCTCTCTCTGTCCATAGCTTTCCTTTCAGTCGTCCCACCCACATCGTCTTCCTTCTTCCTTTATCCTTGAATCGTCAGTTCCTTTTCTTCTTTTTTTCTTTTTTTTAAATTGTGTTAAAATCTCAGAGCCAATGTGGTGTTCATGTCTCTTCTACACACGTTTCGCGATGTGTTCTATTAGCTAACACGAACTTACGTAATCCTTTACAGCGTGTTTTAAAATTACACTGTCAAACTTCGGGAGGTGATTCCTCATATGAAAACAAGACGGAAGTTCTTCTGATAAATTTTTGAAATGTGCATAGTTTCGGAGCTACAGGCTAGCGAAAGCGTGGGAAAATTAACTTTATAGAGTTTCATATTTCTAACACCAGGAACAGTAGAACTGATGTGGCATGGTACCGTCGAAAACGTTAAATCTGCTCTATTTAAAAATACATATTAGAAAATTGTGCGATGGTTGCTCAAGGGTCCTCAAAGAAAGTATGTGATTACCGGATTTTTCTGTATTAGAGGTAGGTCGGAATGAACATGAATTAAACGACTTTCCGTGTGAGTAAAGATGACATCCAATTGGGGCAATGATATTTAATCTCTTGATAACAAATAAACAAAACGTTCGATAACAGTATGCAATCTTTGCTTCTGATTGTTATGCTACCACGCATTTTCAAAGAAAATCATTCGGGATATGGAATCTGCTTTGAGATATCGACTTGACGCAAACGAATTGCAGTTTCCAGGTGGGAAGCCACCCATTCATACTCATCTCGACCCATGTTTACTTTAGAGAATTTCGGGGAATCCCTTTACTTCCTTTGGGTAATCCTTTGCGCGCCCATTGGAAAATTTTTGAAATATACATTTTTTTTGGAGATCAAATTTGAAGTCTTTGACGGTACAATGCCGCATCGCCTCTACTGTTCTTGGTGTTAGAAATATGAAGCTTTAAAGTTAATTTTCCCACGCTTTCGGCAGCCTGTAGCTCGGAAACTATGCACATTTCGAAAATTTGTCATGGAAACTTTTGTCTTATTCTGATATGGGGAATCACCTCTCGAAACTTGTCGGTATAGTTAACAAACACGCAGTCTACATGAAATACCAAAATCACTGTCTCAGAAAATGGGAAGTGGGTGACTCGAAAAAAAAATATTCAGCTTTGGATTCGGATACCTTAATTTATGAGGCTGTTTTTTTATTTTGTTAAGATACTCTCTTCATTTGTTCGTAACGCTAGTGCTTCGACAAACTAGCTTCAAATTTCGATTTAGACACCTTTATTTATCAACTGTTTTTAATCTGGTTCCTTGTGGTATTTTGGCACTAAATGCTCTCAGCCTGCAACAGAGCTGAAACCGGGTCGCTTTTATAGTGACCCGATCTGACCCGAACATAGGTGACTCGGTCCGAAACTTTAGCCGAATGACTCGGGACTCGGTCTTGATTCAAATGACCAGACTGAATTTGATTTAGCGACCCGATAATAGAATCTTCACCCAATTGATTCGGTCTCCCAATCTTGAACCCGGTAAACTGGTCTTGTTTGCTGTGGTTTCTATCAATCAATATTATAATGTTTAAGATTTCTTGACACGTGAGCATATGTACGAGAATTTCATTTCTTGAGAGTTTTAAATAAGATTCCAATGCTTTAATTCTATTTAATATTTGGATAACACTCTTCTTTCCCTGTACCCTTCAAATGTGCAGTGTCTTGAGAAAAGAAATTGTGTAAGTTAACAGTTGAAGCAATAGTTAAATGTGTCTTTAACTTTCGAATAAGCTGCTCTGAGTTCTATCATTAGTCGCTCAGTGGCTCTGTAGGGCTTCCAAGTCAGGTAACTACAAGGCCCAGAGTGAGTAGAAACGAAAGTTTATAATTTGAATTTATTTATGGCCTTTTGGCGTCTTTAGCTCAGGCCGGGATAGTGTAGACTAGAAGATGAAGTAAGTATCGACGTTTCATCCTGGCATTCGTCTGGTTAAACTGAAGGGAAACTCTGATAAAACTCAGCCAGAATGGTCGGCTCCTGGGTTTGACCCCACATTGCTACCCGTTGCCGAACCGAAATCCGTGACGTTACCCGCTAGACTGAGTAACAGAAATTAAACTTGTAGCAAGTGCAGAAAAGACACCGAGTGAAAACCATTTGAATTCGCACGAATAAACATTAAATACAATTAAAGTTTAAAATTAGCTGTTAATGGAAGTAACGATCAATTTTCTCTGTGATGATACTTAATAGTGTTCATACTGTAAACAATTTATTATTGTCCTACACTGGATTTATTACATCACTGTTTTTCTTTTTGCAATGTCTGATTTTCTTTTTTTATGTATGCAGTGAACATATTTGTGCAACGTCCTTGCTACTTCGCTCTCTATCTCTTTAGGTCCCTTGATAGCAGGGATTCCGCCAGGATTTTCAGTTTGTGGGAGTGTAAAGTCAAAATTGGGAGGTTGTAAGTAGAGTTTTTCACGGTTTCTATCGATTTTTTTTTTAAGTTGGGGGTGTTGCCGAGTGTGACAACTCCCACAGAGGAATCTGGCGCAATCACTGCTTGTTAGTATGGCTAACAACGAGCGACCCTATAATCCCGCTCAGTCCGTCTGTTCGTGTCCAATAAATTAAATCTCAGGAACCACAACGAGTAAAGAGCTGGTAGAGGTGTCTTTCGAAAGGTCTTGGCTAGACTAGCTCAGAGCCGACAGAACCGTGTTGATTTGGTCTAGTGGATCAGTGTTGCCAACCCATTTTTTAAAACTCAATTTTTCAAATTGCTTCCATTCTCTTAGACGTATTTGCACCAAAATTAGCATAAACATTATTCAACAAAATAGGAGAATATTGTGGGTATCACCGTCCCCAGACACTCCAGTTCCCAATGTTTCCAACCTATTTTCTATGAAATTTAATTTGTTAAATTGCTTCCAAATCGTTGGACGTATTTGCATCAAATTTTGGCATCAACGTTAATCGACACAATAGAAAAATACCTTCGGCGTTTCCGTCCTTAATCATCCCGGTTCTCAGCGTTGGAAACCTATTTAATTAGAAACGAAGTGTGTGGGTCTGAGGTGCTGTCGAGGAACTCTCAGAGCCTTCGCGATTGTTAGAGGAAACGTAGCGCTCTCTTGTATTTAATTCGTTTAATATCATGATCATATTATAATTCTCTATACATGGCTGTTGATGTGGCAAGTGCACTGTTAGAGCCAAGAAAGAGTTCGCTAATTACATACTTTTAGTTCTTTGAATTGGTGATCAATGAGGTTAATTACGTAAGTCGCCTACCTAATATCATACTATTTTGATTCGATGATTACAATCGGTACTATATTGAGCAGTAATTCTGCCAGAGTTGTCCTTCCTCGAAGTTAACGATCACACGTTACGACCCACCTTAAGAATTTTTACGTTTCTAAAACGATAGAAATCCTAAATTTAAAGCTTTACTTACACCCACCCCATCCACATTTCCGCTTCACACACACCCCCTAACTGAAAAATCTGCTGCTCTCACTGACCTTGAGCTGAGCAATGGCAACAACCAATATTTTTCTTCATGACTAAAGCAAAAACTTGTTTGGTTGGCACGGGCATTCAACCTGGGAACTTCCAAATGCGCGTTGTTGCCTGTAATATTTCATTCAGTTCCTTATTTTGCAGGTGGTACTAAGAGAAATAAATGGTCTGGTTTTTCAGTTAGGAATTCTGGCAACTTTATTCTGTCCTCAAATATAACGGACATTGAAGACCCAAATTCGTCTCGACTTACAATCATGGCTTTGTGAGTGGTGAGATAAGTTAAACGACTCCATGATCACGGTGGTATCTCTCTAATTTCCGAGCAACATCGAATTTATGAAAATGCTGCAAATCCGCTTAATAATAGCTACTGATAAGGTTTAGAAATTACATCATACAAGGTGATAATATTTCAAAACCCTCGCTTTCACTAAAAGTTTTAATTTGTAAGTATTTTTAATTTGTTTCAAGGCGCCAAAGCAGTTCAAGGACGCTTTTTCCAGAAAGAGAAGGAGATCGTAGAGAGTAGCGAGTCTGAAATATGTAGCGAAGCCGCGTCGTCCATGCGCATGTGACGTAATACGTACCGTGTAAGTAAAGCTTTCAAATCGCGGTTTGCAAGTTCCTAGCGTGGTTTAGTGGATAGAGCGTCTTCTTGAGTAGGAGACTCGGGTTCGAATCTTGGCGAGAGTCATATTTTTTCGTTTTAGGTCCCTTGATAGGAGGCTATAGCAAAAGGATCTTATAATCCCGCTCATGGTGTCCGTCCGTCCGTCCGTATCCAGAAATTAACTCTCAGGAACTACAAGATGTAGAGCGATGCTTGAGATGTCGTTGGAAAGGTTTTGACTAGACTACTTTGGAATCGCCGGAACCGTCTATATTGGTGCAGTAGTTCATCGCTGCAGCCCATTAAAAACAATATTTAAATTGCTTCCATTCAGTTAGACCTAGCTGCGCCAAACTTGTCATAAACATTATTCTACATATTAGAAATGTACTGTGGGTTTCCCCGTTCCTTAGCACTTTAGCCGTCAGTGTTTCCAGCGTATTTTATAAAATTAATGCTTTTTATTAATGTTATCAACGGACCGGAGTCTTCGCTATTGTTAGCAGAATCGCAGATCTAACATGTTTTCTTACAAAAAAAAAAACACACACACACACTCCTAGACTCACCTACACACACACATTTCTAAAAAGAAAAGCATGGGGGGCGCCAATTCAAGAATTTATAAAGTGACTATGAGAACACGCCTCATGATTTTCTTTTTAGTCGTGCATAAACAAAATTATTTTTATTTTTTACTTTTTAGTACGAGTTGTTTAAGAAAAGTATGTCTTTAAAAAGCTTTAATTATTATTTTTCTTCTTTTCTTCTTTACACATCATTTTCACATATTCCAGGTGCGAAACGCTCGTAGGAGATTGGTTACTTTGCAGTGCCAAGCTTCAAGAACGTGCCAAACTTCAGTGACGACTTTCTCACTGACACTTTCTTCTTGTGATTTGTTTACGTCCCTAATACTTCGTTTGCTTGGATAGAGCTTGGTTCGACTTCCGTCTTACAACATCAGCTTTGGAAGACAAGTTGTTATTACTTTATACTGGAAATCGACACTTTATCCAAGCAAACAAAATATTGGGCAAGTATGCAAACCACCACCACAACAAAAGTCAGTGAGTAAGTCGATAGTCTGAAGTTTGATACAGTGTTGAAGTTTGGCTTTGCAGACTGGTCATGATTTAGAGAAAGTGATATTGATAAATCGACTGTGTTCAAAGGCACTCGGTCTAGGTCTTTAAAAAAACACAGACGTGACATCACCCATAAAATCCAATTAAATGAAATTAAACACAGAGACTTAAATTTGTGATTTAAGTGTTAAGTAACTAATAAAAACATTGGATATACTTACGCAATTGACTTCCATAGTTGCCGAGAATAAAACTAAGAAAGATGATGATGACTCCAGATGTTGAGTTCCGTCCATTAAGTTTCAACATCTTTCTTGTTTTGATGTGTTTAAAATTAGCTGATTCTCCCCACAAAACCACAGATAGAACAAACACACTGGAACTTCCTTCGTGAGTCAGGGCAAAAATGGTTTGTTTAAATGTTATTTTTTTATGTATGGCAATCTGTTTTATTCTGCATCTTTGAAGGAAGAAAGGAAATATTTTATTTTTTCACAACGAAAAAAAATAACAGGTTTTATCCAAGGTCATACAACAAAGCATGTGACTGCAATTCAGAATTTAACTAATGATTCGCTTCTCATATCAATTTGTTTTAGTGGTTTCTTCTTCATTGTCTTTGTTTTTTTTTACATGGTTGGATTCCGTTTTTACAAGGTGCATGGTTGGATTCCGTTTTCTCATCGAGATTCCATTAGTTTCTGCACCGTTCCCTCTCCCCTGTTATGTACCATATGAGAAAACGTGTAATTGAGTCATGTTATTGTTCGGTTCCTTTAAATATATTTGTCTAAATTTATATCTTATTAACTATTTCCTTCTATCCTTTATTCTTAGTGTAAAAACAAAGGGTAAAAGAGCAGCGACCTCTTGTTGTGATGTTTTTAACAAATCCGGGATTGACGTCAGTGAAACTGAGCGTCCATAATTATGACGGAAATTTGATGACTACTCCCTTTTCTCATCATGCGACACTGGTTTTTCAGTGATTATGGTTAAAGTTTTTTATGACTGTTCCTTTTTTATTTTTTTGAGCGGACATTTTTTTTATTATTATTATTATTATTTCGCCGCTGGTGTGTCACGCAAACCAACTGCTAAACGAAAGCAAATCCAGAGATTGATTTTAGATTTGGGTTTTCAACTATCTCAAGCTATCCTTTCAGTTTCAGTCTGGTAAAGCTACAACCTATTCTTGTGATATTTGTGTAGTGCATGTACTCAGTCTACAAGAGCACACTATCCCTAAACGTTTTTTTGTCAACGGGCCAAATTGGCTACGCAGGAAGGGATCTAGGGCCACTTTATAAAGGATCAACTCGAAAGTGGACATCAATGTCGCCCGATGTCAGTAAAGCATGATTTGAGATTGCGAATGATATTGTTATCTGCTATAGATCAGTATCGAATGGTAAACAATTTTACCAATATTGCGAACATCGGAGACCGATATTAATCGTTACTGGAAAACATCATCTTTCACTCATAAAAATGTATTGTTTTAATAAACGCAATTACTTATATTTTTACAGTAGTTTTAGAGACAAAAAAATGTGATTTTGATTAGAATCCTGCCTCGCGTCCTGATATACAGGTGAAAATTTCCCACTTGTCTGCGACTAAATTTGAACCTAGAACCTTGTAATTTATGGTCCGTCCTTTTAGCCATTACGCTGCGGAGCTATCCGCCGAGACTAATATGTCGGTCATGCACTTCATCGACTCAAACTATGAAATATGGTGATTCAAACAGTATTTTCAATACAGAATCACTTTAAGCAGGGAGCGTGTTGAAATTTTTATGCATCAACTTTTTTTTCCATTACATAGAACTTTTCTAACGCAAACGACATTCTTTCGCATGATGTCGGTCCTTGTCAATCAATATCCGGCAATGATACCTTCAGGTAGTGGTACTTCTCTAAACCTCATATTTTAATCTGCAAAAGCTTATTTTCATGTTTTCTGGTTGAAATACAATACGTTTTATAAGTTTCAGCAATAGAATTGAATGTCGAAATATTGTAGGCCTAAAATTCAATGGTGTTAAGAAAACTGTTCATTTAAGTGCAGCCCGCAACTTTTCTTCTAAATATAATTGGATCAGACGTTCCTATCTAATGTTCGAATATGTGTTTAATTATCTAGTCTCGTTTTCTTAGAAATTGTAAATAGCTTAACATTCTAATGTGGTTGAAATCTTAATAGTTAAGCTCTACACAATTACACCAAGTTTGCTGCAAACTTGTTACACTGTCCCCACGTGAAGCGCGAATGTAAGTTTTTAATGAGTCCTGTTACCATGGAAACAATGAGGTGAAAGTGCTGGTACGGCTAAAGCATGCAGGCTTGTCCAGTTTATGAAAATACCCACTTTAGATAGAAATAGGTCCCTTCTTACTAGTGCATGAAAATGTGTGTGTGTTTTTATTAAGTACCGTTGCCATGGAGATCATGCAACATTTTGCAAATCTCAAATCTTATAATTCCTACAGTATAACCACTACCACGGGAAAGGAGGTGACGGCAGATTATCTTCCAGAGAAGCAAACAATGACTGGGGATGACTATGCAGGTCTCCTGCGAAAGCTGCGTGATCATATTCGGCAGAAGCGTCGTTGGAAACTGCAAGATAAGGGAAACTGACAGCATGTGTTCTTTTGCATCAAGACAATGTCCCCAGTCGCATGTCAGCAATCGCCATGGCAACAGTTCACGATTGAGGCAACGAATTGGTCCCACACTCACCCTTTTCGCCGAATTTGACACCTTCTGACTTCCATCTCTTTCCAAACCTCAAAAATAAGTTTGAAAGTGTTCATTTTAACACTGATGATGACGTTATTCGCTCCATAGATGACATTCTAGACGGCTTCGTCAAAACATTTTTTTTACCAGCAGCATGAATGCACTTGAACATCAATGCTTTGAATTATCAGGGAAGACTGTTGAAACGTTACACCATACTTAAACTCTCTGCAATCCTTGTAGAACGAGCAATTAACGCAGAAAACACGAAAAAAGTAGGAAGAAATCATCTGACGGACGGAATGAATTACGGGTAGAATCTAACCGGACTTTAACTAACTCGCCTTCGCTCACTGCTACCGGCTCGGCATTAATTCATGTCTGCGTGATACTCTTGTGGTTTTACCTTACATTCCGTACATTCTACTGCATCAATGTGTATGTGAAATTGAAAAAGTAGTGACATTCCAATGACTCCCAAAATCAGTGGCGGGCCCAGGTCCAAGTTTAGGAGGGAGCGATCAAATGGAAAGTAGAAAGGATTGATTTTGGAAAGTTCTTTCATTTTATAAAAATTAACTTGAAGTTATTCTTTTGATTTAAGAAAAGCAAGTATTGTAATATTAGGGTTACATATTACAGACATATCACATATTTGGTGAGTTTCACCAATCTTCGTTAAGAATTTAAAGAATTGTTAGTTAATGCTTAAAATTTAACAACTCATTAAATTCTTAATGAAGCTTAATGAAACTCACAAATGTACGAATTGAACGTAGTATTTGAGAAAATTATCTCGACATTATCAACACTTTACATCTAAAGGAGAATGTCTATCTCTTTTACCCTCTGGAAACCTCTGTATTATTTTATTAACACTTGGAATTACATCAAAATGAATGCTGAATAGAGACAGTCGTGTAACCCGATCTTCACCCATGTGTGATCTTAACCAAGTTTTAAAACTGTGCACTCGTATACACACTATTTGGACAAGTTGGTCACCCGCTATGACAAGTGTTTGAACATTGGTGGAAACTGGAAACTATGTCGAAAAATAGTTTAAGGTGTACTCTTTCATGTAAAAATAAATTTGGCTTGAACAAAACTGTTTTAGTTTTTTTTTTTTAACGGTACTTACTTTCCGGACACGCCTCTTATTTTCCCCTGTTTTGCTATTGTTGATTACTTTTACCTTGACCTTAGTAGTGATAATCAAATTCACAAAAGAAAGTATTCACATGCAACACAATTCCGGTTAATGTGTTATGTTACGAATACCATTATGCAACTAAGCTTCTATCATGAACGGAAGGGAATCGGATATCCTAGTTCAGGCTTATTTTTTTGAGTTGAAATCTCTGGCACCGCCCCTGCGGTCTAGAATACGGGTTTGAACTCGGCTTGCTGAGACATTTCCAACGACACCTCAACTACCTTCCCAGCGTTAGTAGCTCGAAAGTTGAACCCCCCATCAAAACTCGGAAACCGCCCCTCCGATGAGGATGAATTATACGGGTTTGAACTCGTTTTGCCGAGACCTTTTCAACGACTTCTCAACCACCTTTCTAACCCTAGCAGTCCCAAGATATAAATTGCTCCCTATTTCTGGCACCACCCCTGCAATGTGTATGATCTAAACAGGTTTGAGCGAGTCTCGCTGAGATCTTTCTAACCACACCTTAACCACCTTCCTAACCCTAGTAGTTTCTGCGTTGAAAGTTGTCGTCAGATTGCGCGGCTGAAGCCTAAATGTAACCATCAGGGGCATAACTACTATGAAAACAAAATCCCTTTCGGTAGGTCTACAGGCTAAGGTAGATCTCGAAGTTTTTTTTATTTTCAAAAATTTAAATCTCGCCTTATATGAGCGCTATCGAGAAACTATTG
>JAGDQP010003204.1:0-33674 GCA_022664845.1 Lepisma saccharinum
TCGAGCAAAGAAAGAATTTAATTTGTTTCACATAGCGTTGAGTATAGCGTTCGGACAAGTCCGTCGGATCTCGGTTGGGCTCGTTCTATTCTTTTTATCTGAACAACAGTTTACACATGCGATGTAAATTAACTTCTAATAGTGGAACTGTTAACGTTTGATGTTAAATATATTGCAAATACGGTAACAATAATTATATAAATATATTTGTGGCATTAAATCATTAAACAATAAGCGTAAAATTATGAAAATATCTTATAAATAAACATAAAAATATGGTTCAAGAATAAAGATTTGTATCTCCATATATTTACTGTGCATATACAATACAGTAATTTTATTGCTCCGATACGATCCTTTCGATTTAAAAAATTACTATCCCTGCTGTACAATAACACAACGCTTTGCTCGTAGCTCCACTATAATAGCAACCTTAGGAAGAGAACTACAGTTTTTGGTAAAGTGGGATCCGAACCACTCCGTTCAATGGACTCCGGCAGGATTAGAATGACCACGCACACAGAAAGCAAGCGCTCTAACCACTCGGTCACCCTAAGGGGACTGAAGGTAGCTGAAAACTCCTCGAAGTAGAAACTGAACAATATTCTTATAGAAACTTTCAATAATACAAAAATCATAACATTAAAAAATATTCTTGAGCATTTCATAGTTTCTTCCTCTACAGCGAATCAGAAAACAATTTAACTTAACAGTTCACTCCCCCTATTTTTTAGTGTTTATGATCATTTGCCTGGAAAAAATAGACTGAGTACGTGACACGGATTGGAGTTCTGTTAGTGCTGTTCCCAGCTATTCCTCAGTCTCACTAGACGAAAGCCCAGATAGTAGCTACAATACAAGACTTGATCACAACCTTTTCCTTCCTTGTGCCACGGCAATGACCAACTGTTCGACACGAGGGACTGTGCCGAGCGTCTCGTGCCTGAAATATATGAGAAGTCATTCCGTGTGGGACAGGACAGCCACCTGTTATTTTTAGAGACTCTCTAGGGACTATGGCTTTACAAGCTGCAAATTCAAGAGATTAAATACCCAATCATTTTTGTTAAAGAAAGAACAACAAATAAATCTATCCTTTGCGCGGACTCGCTGATAATATTCTGAATCACGTATAACAAAACTATTATGAAATCTTAAAATTAAAAAAAAAAGTTTACAAAATTTAAAAAAATGCCTGTTAGTTTTAGTGTTACAAGATTCATTAAGAGCGACCTAAGGACCCAAGGCCATTGGACTCAAATCTAAGATTACTTTGTCTTTACGCGCTTTGCTTGATGCGTTAGCATGAATGTTTTTCAAAGGGACAGAAGGACAAAATGAAATTAAAAAGCACCAAAATATGTCCTCTACAAGGACTCCACAAAATAGACAAAACATGGTGCTAATAACTAAATTGACACGCATTTAGCCAAACAGAATGAAATAATATCTCTAGCTGAGACCAATCACGGACAAATAAATCTTGCACTGATGCAATAACATATCGTAACAAGGAAGAAAAGTTGTATTATGAAGCTGATGCTAATTAGACTTGTAGTTTATGTACGAACAACAGAGTGAAACCTCTCGGGTATACAAACGTATTGTTCGTCATATTGTTTCATAAATGAATATGACATCAGGAGTAAACGTATATAAACAAAGATATAGTTACACCATTCATTATCATGATTAGCATGTGTTACTGCAAAACAAATCACAACAGTATGTTTTAGTTACAACGGAAGATTAGTTACATGTGCAGTGAAGATAGTGAAACACGTTGGAACATATTATATCACAGACTACAGCAAGTTTGCGGTAAACTTTGACCTTTTAACACTGAACTCTTATTGTTCGACGTATTCCTATTATTACAACAAGCCTTGCACGCGAATTGTTCTTCCACATTATTCGACATCCACTGTAGTATTTCTTATGTCCTAAAATAGTTTTAAAGCTTCCAACGCTGTATCTAAACATTTTGTTAATGCGAGCTCGGAAGTACTTTGTTTAAGCGACTCAAGTTTTCAATACGCACACCGGTGTTCCAATGACTCAGCCAAGTGAGATATTTTATGTTTATCTTTGTAAGACACACAGAGTAACATTTATAATATTGGGTATTTCACTAATCGCTCTATTTTTATAGTGATAAGAGTAAGAATGATAAACTCCCCGACAATACTGTTTTAACGTGAAATATGCGTTTCCTGAGATGCCACGCTAGATAATAATACGGTATAAATACAGTTATATTGTACATACTTCACAAGAATAATATCAGACAAATATGCTAATACTGTACTAACGTTCAACATTACAGCTTTACAGATATTTTTCTGCAAATTGAATTTCATCAAAGATAACATTTGTACATTTCAAGCTATTTATTTAAAATCAACCTTTTTTAGTTCTGTGACGCAAGACTATAGATTAATTCGCTGCCATGTTTATACCAGAGCGTGTTTAAAACCACCAGTATCATATAGGATACCTAGATTATTCTAAATAGTAGTCATCTATATAATATTGTAAAATATAATACATATAATGTTGGATTAAAGTGACATCTTTGTGTCAGAAATTATTTTTTTAAATTACTGCATATTTAGAAGAATATAAAATACTTAATTCAAATAGAATGCAAAAAATGTTCCGGAATAATGGCAGAATTACCAACAAAAGACCGTCGTGGGATGTGAAATCAATCCCCGTAGGACTTCGAAGCTTAGAGAATTGTTTAAACCTATTGTAGAATACTTTGTTAGCAGTATGAAACTGGTATAAAGCAATATTGTTATTGTAAACATGGTAATGTTTTTCTATTATCTTTCAAATTAATTAAGCATACATTCAACCAAATGAGTTAAGCATACAACAATTAAAGTTTGTTTTCTTAAGGTAGTGAAAACACACTAATGTAAATACATTATTTTATATATTTAATTTTATCGTCATTCTTTCTTTGTTGACATTGATAACTTTGTACGTTATTCACTTATTTAAATTCCTGATGTTATACATAATTGTTTGGATGATCTGTACTAGTTCAAAATTTCTCATTAAATTACAGATTCTTCATCCGCACTGATATAGTGCATTCTAGGTCGATTTAAGAGAATTTGCACTCCAAAAAATGCTGAGGTACCAGGGACTAGACTGTTGAATGGACTTAATGAATTTTCTTTATGGCCTTTAGGTATCTAAGTTTTAGGCCGGGATAGGAGAGTTGAAAGGATTTGGAAAGGTGTCGGACAGGGCCTATGTTAAAGGTGCCATTCCGGCATTTACCTGGTGTGACTTCAGGAGAAACCCTGGAAAAACCTCAGTCAGGATGGTCGGCCAGGGCCTATATTAAAGGTGCCATCCCGGCATTTGCCTGGTGTGACTGAGGAGAAACCCTAGAAAAACCTCAGTCAGAATGGTCGGCCGCTAAGTAAAGTTAATTGAATATTGTTAAATGTACAATATTTTAAAACCATATCAATAAGAATATTCACTTTCAGGCATTAATTAACCGTGCCGGATCTAGGGGGGCAAAAGGGGGCAAGAGCCCCGGGTGGCATATTTAGAGGGCGGTAAACAGCTAAAAATAAAAAAATGAAAGCTCATAGGAAGTAAAATCGAGTATTAAATTGAAATAGACCTAAACGTACTCAAAATTTCTATACCGGAGAGCTAAGACATTTTTTATGTTATTCCATACATCCTACCTTCATCTCTAAAATTCAAAACCGCGAGTCAAGTCAGATAGACAGGTCTGTTGCTTACTGGAGTTAGTAACTAATAGAACACGTCGATCATGATAGTCAAGACGGTCGTAAAACAACGTTTAAAATGGCGGCGTCCGATCGGGGATAATGAAAAGAACCGAACATGAGATTCCTAACCTTCACTAATCGTTAAATTCGAACTCCGAATTGCTCAATTTTATGTGAAGTAATAACTTTTCCGCCAGCCCCCCTGTAGGAAGTGTTTATTCCCCCCCCAAAGTCCCGACAACCTCCCCCCCCCCGCCGCCGCAACCTTGACAGTCTTGCTGTTAAAAATCGATAGAAACCGTGCAAACCCTCACTTACACCCTCCCAATTTTGACTTTACACCCACCCCAAACTGTTCACATTTTGATGTCACAATCTTAAGAATATACGTATTCCTGGAGGGTGTCCGGTATTTCCATTTTCAAAAGTTGGCAACTTTAGGACATGCGTACACGTTTACTCTACGTATGGATACGGCATTGGCAAAGGAAATTAGACCGCCATATTTATCTGAACAATACCATAAGGAATTGCAAAGTTACGCGTTCCTACAAACGCACCAACCGTGACATTTGTAGTGAGTTCTTGATTATGATCAATATAGTAACATTAATATTTGAATGTGTGAAAGTTATTTATGTATGTTTGTATTACATTATGTTTATTTTACATTTATATTTATGTATATATTGTGCTCAGCAGATGGCAGCACTTATTTTTGTAAAATACTAGACACTGGAGGATTATTATTCTCAAACAAGTGGATTATAGCTTGCTATATTAAACGTAGCATTATTGTTGTTTCACTGAAGTATGTTTAAGGAAGTTGTGTAAAGGATCTTGTAAATAATTTTATATGAAATTGTAGTCTTGCATATATTAATGTGAGACTACGTGTTAAGAGCAAGAGATGAGCATTGCGTACAGCATTTTACTTGCTTAGAAGATGAAAGTTCTTATATAGCTCCGTTAGATGAGAAACGGAACTATTGTACATCGAACAATACAAGTAGATAAAGCAACTGTAATATAGTTGCTTAATTCAAATTCAACAATACTGACGATTGATTAATAAGAAAGGGTTGTTAGTTCGTGGTCTACATCATATAAGAAGTATTGTTATATTATCATCAAACGTTTAACAATACTTTATTTTTGTAAAAACAACAATGTTGAGTATTGTTAATTTTACTACAATATCGTTGATCTTACAACAGCTTTATTTCTAGTGTGTCTTTAATTTTGTGAACGTTAAGCCAGTACCTACACACACACACAGTGACAGGAAGACCTGGAAACAATGTGATGGAATATATGGTTTTAGTTAAGAAGATAGTTAATTATACAGAATTGGAACACTCACCACTATCGTTGTAATTGCAGATAAAGTGCTTGAATATTATATACAAGTAACACCTGCAAAAGAAAGAAAGATATATTTGAAAAAGTAAATATAAACATTAATTTATATATAGAATTTTAAAATACACGTTGTTACCTTCACGAAATATATAAATACTTATACAGAAATAACTTTAAGAAAATATCTTGTGTGATTTTTATATTACAAATATACTAGACTTAAAATCTTTATACTTAAAATCAACAAATTGTTTTTTTCATGGAACACAAATACTCATAAATATTCATCACCTTTAATATGTATATATTCATGTTTATATTCACACATATCTGAGGGGAAATTAACATCATGACAAAATATCTTTCTTAAAGTATATCTTGTCTAGATAGATAAATAGATAGAAAGAACTGCCACCCAGATAGAAGACGATGTTTGCACATCTATAAGGAAGACGATGGCCACATTGTTTTATTGAGAGGGGGATACAATAAGTAAATTTGTTTTAAAACCTCAAAATCTATTATAAATTCTGTAAAAATATGTCTTACAAGGATTAAAACTTGCGGGAACTACAGAAAACAAATATGACGTTGCAAATGACGTCATATTTTAGTAAATAATGACGTAAGATCCGTCGGCATAGCAAATCACAATCAAAAATCTAACCAATGCATCTATTGGAGCAAAGTTTATGATTGAAGAATGTGTCTCAGAGAAGTATTTACATGCGTGTCTATTGCGTCCTTATTATCAAATTATGACGTCATTTCTTACGAATCCGCTTAGTTTCTGGATGCCTGTGGCTCTAATATTTTAGAAAGGACTTTGTTCTTGTTCTATTCTTGTCCATCATTAAATTGGTCACAATCATTTTTGGAGCACCCTATATGTAACTTTGCTGTAGTACATCAGCGCCTCTAGATTAGGATGTCAAAATGCAAGTCGCGCATGCTTTCATGAAATTAACAAATCAATTGTCTGTGGTAATGATGTATCAATCTTCAGCCAAGCGATTAATAAATAGCAGACGATGCTTGTCCTTTTATCCAACCATAATTGTTTAATGGTAATTTAATTAGAAAAAGGACGTTTTTTTGTTGAACCAGAAATGGTTACGTGCTTAATTAGTATATCCAGACAAAACAGATCAATACACACTCCATACGGAATCGTACGGGACAGTTGATTCACAGTTTCCCATGGCAAAATATCGTACTATTTAAGCAGTCTCTTTTTCCAGCACTAACGAAAAATTATATTTGCCAAACCATTCAAACTCATACGTGCTAGCAAACTTACTACGTAATTTAGCTCGGCAGATATTTCTTTTTTTTTTTTTTCATTTTATGCTTGTCGTCAGAAACTCACGAGGGAAAAAAAATCCCCTTGCCTGAATTACGAGGGCAATTACGTTTACTGTGTGTTCCGTATATATGCAGTCATTACGAATTCCTTCTCCGACTGTTTCCAGATGCCAGCTCTTTCTAGTGACGTGCTTTGCATAATTCGAATTTCACACAACGCAGGATGTTGACACAAAAGTGTGAACACGTTATCATCATCTCGCGAAATAAAATAATAGTGATGCGCAGTGGGGAAAAAAATAATATGACAGATGAGAGATTTAAAATGACCTTGCTTCTTGGAAATTGTGAAAAACAAGAGAACAACAAACAGCAATAAGAGAGTAATAATTGTAATTCTAATTACAGCCAATATAGCACGAGTCGGAAGTAAGAATACAATATTAAAGAACATTTAGGTTCAGATTTTGAAATATTTACAATATTTTGCCCTTATATAATTAAATTATTGGCATTTAACACTCACAGCACACTTAAGAATAATGAGGTATGTATCGAGGCTGAAAGTTGAAAGATACAATTTCTAAAAATGATAAACTGTGCTCATCCTGGAGTGAGGTTTATTTCGTCAAGCTGTTATAATTTGTTACCATTCTGGTTAGAATCCTTTTGTGGTTTGTTTCTGCTTTGATTAAGTTATGGTTCCTCATATGATGTGTAGGCACTCTTATCACGATATTTTGCAATAATTCTTTACAATATATTCGACTTGTGAGTAAATATTCAATAAATTACGTATCCATAATTCTTCCTCGGTTCATACAGAGGTTCAAGTTGAAAATATTGACATCAATGTTCATAATGATATTGGTAACTTATACTTACAACACAATCATCTTAAAAATTATTTCTGGATACCCTCAATTTTATCTGAGTCTGTTTGGTATTACTATGCCATACCGTTGCAGCATATTCAATTTTAGACTTAACTTATATAACAATATAAAATTTCTACCATGAACAAGGACATTCCATTGTTTAAGTATATAACCGATTATTCTTTTGGACGGCATCATTATTGTGATTGGTTATATGTTCGTGAAATCTTAAGTTGTGTTCAAAGATTACTCCTAAATCCTTGATTGACTGCACTTAATCAATAATACTCTCCATTATTCTATAATTGAGGCGCATGCGCAAACAAAAGTCTATGTGCTATCCTTTAACATGCCACATAGACTTTTGTTCGCGCATACGCCTCAATTACTCTCTATGCGATTAGTTTTATTTGTAAAACTAATGCAATTTATTTTATTAATATTTATCTGCAATTTATTTTCTTGCCACCACTTACCAACTCCGTCCACGTCCCTCTGCATTGGGAAAACATCTTGAGAATCTTCAACTGAACCTAATAATTTTAAATCGTCATTATACAATAATGCCTCTACATGAGTGACCTTTGTACATATGTCGTTAACAAAAACATTAAACAGTAAAGGTACCAGAGGGGAGTCCTGTGGAATACCGTTATCAATGAAATCTTTGGAGTATAGCGTATCCTTATTTTTTATCTGAAAGATTTTGCTATTTAAGTAGCTGGCACCACCATTTTAAGCATATTGGGGATAGGTCCATCATACTCAATTTATTTAGCAATGTAGAATGAGATACTGAGTCAAAAGCTTTGGACATGTCAATGTATATCACCACATTGTTTTCTCTTACATATACACTTTTGTATAAAGTTGACAGCTTGACATTAATTTGTAACAATTGACTTACCCTGTTTAAAGCCGTATTGGTTTTCATATATTAATAGTTTTATAATAATAATAATAATAATAATAAGCAAGATAGCTCCTCTATAAACAGAACCACATTCTCGTAGAATTCAAAATATTCCTTTAAGATATATCCAAAAATACATACTACAATAAGATCAATGCATGCAACGAAGAAAGCTAAGTAGGGGAAATTTGGGCAGAATGCGCAGATGTAAATTTACTTGACTGTAGCGTGTATAGTAAGAATGCTTTTCGGCTCCAATGAAACTTTCATTTTTCTACTATACAGGAATGTTTTTAAATACTTAAGTGCTATTTTAGTTTCTCCTGGAATTTAATTTTCTTAAAGTAAGTTTTCCCTGTTTTTTTCCAACCGGTATGATGAAATGGTGTAATCATTTAAATCAAATAGTAAATTTCATCGTACATCGAACAATCTTTAACATAAACCTATGCTCTTTGTTTATGAGTGCAGAAGCTATGACAACGTTGATAATAATATAGGAAGATTTTAAACATTTCCAAACAATGCCTCTTCCTCTTTCTATTGTTATATAAACTGTTTTGTCCAACTTCCTGTGCTTTAAGACATCAAGATGGCTCTGCTCAGCAACTTACACAGGTTTAAATAGGTTACAACTATATTGGACCTAAATAACTGTAAAATAAGGTGAGATAAATATATTATGCAGTCCATGTTCAACAAGTCCACAAACGAGCAACAAACTTAAAGTTAAACTAAATCGAAACGTAGAGAAAATCCCTTTTTTTAAAAACAAACTCCACTCGGAAACACACTATTCATGATATCACCACTCCAACTGACTTGGTTGTTGGGACCATCAGTCTTGACTGGAGGAGACATATCTCCGTTCTATCCGACCTGGCCATTTTGTCAAACTTTCCCCTAAATGAAAAGGACCTGCCAAGTTTAGAGTCAGTCATAGTTTCCCTCATCCTTTCAGACCATCAGGAATACAACAGCATATGGTTCTGTCTGACTTGAAATTACTGAGAGATATACCGTACATAAAGAACCTGCCAGTTTCAGAGTTACCAAATCAAGGTCGTTAAATTTGAATTACTAAGAAAATGACAAAAATCTGCCAGTTTTAGGGTCAAAGTTATAATTTTCTCCATCCTTTCGGATCATGAAAAATGGAACGGTATATATATCTTATCTTTCTCTGGTTTGAGGTTACTGGAAACTTATTTCAATTTAGTTTAAAATGAATCTCCCTTGTAAACAACTTGATGACTACTTCAATGATAAAGTAACTCACAAAATGTGGTGCATGATATAAGAATTACGTAAATTACTAGGGAAGATTTTATTAGACTTGCAAAGTTAATTTTTACAATGTAAAAACAAAACAACATTCGAGTTATCAGAAAATTGAAATCCATATTTAGTCTTGCATAGCATGTAAGTATATAATACGAAATGAGGCTAGTTAAATACTCACTAAAAGCTACATGTAGAAAAACGCTATTACATCGATATGACATTTTATATGATTATTTATTTAAAAATATGATATTTGTATGTAATAACCTTATTTGAGTTTCTACCAGAATGAAGGTACATAAGATTTTCATGGGAACCCTACAGTACTTGAAATGAATATACAGTCGAGTTTTGAATGGTCTCATTTACCACCACTGTCGTCATCAACTGAATACTAATAGATATGGAATTTTGCTTATCTCAACCAGGTAACGCGTGGTCACTTTTTCTTTACAACGAACCTCGTGAGCGACTAACACATCCTATTTCTTACCAATCTGTCCTGATACGGCATAAATAGTAAAGAGGAAACACAATTTTCTCCATGTTCCACTCACAAGTAAACCTATCAATGGTTTAAACTCCTTTTTCGACCAAACTTGGTAGAGGAGTATCAGAAAACCACCAAAAGCTATGTTTAAAAGTACTTTTGTCCATAAAGATGGGTGCAGTGGCCAAAAGTTTGATTCATGAGAATCAGTACTTATAGGGTGATCTAAGTCTGAAAACACACGTTTAGTTGTAAAATGCTTGGAAATATTGGAAAACCAATACACGTTAACAGATACCGAGTCAATGTGCTTATTTTGGTAACGATATAGTCCACCTTGTATTGACCACGTGATTGACTATATCATTTACAAAATAAAATGAGGAGACAGTGTTTTGTCTTTCTTTGGGAAAATAATTTTATGTCTCTGCTGAAAAAAACAGGGGAAATGGACTTACACCCTTCTTCATCTGGGTCCTTAAATTCTTTCACCATTGAAGATAGTGGTGAATTCACTTCGAAAACAAGGATATATGTTATTATTTATTTATAGAATAATCTAGAAGCATACGTTCTTTCAATAAGTTCCACACATTGGCTTATATTAATATATTTTAGACACCGTGAATCTGGGTTACTTATGTTTCAGAGTACCAAGTATATGCTAACCAACGATGGATTAAGGTATTTAGGGAAGACCAGAAAGTTTCGACAGACGTGGAAGTTGTGAATCTGGTAATGTAGTCGCTAGTACCAATCTGCTAAATGGTAATAAAAACTGTGCCTGATTATTACAGATGTTATTTA
Organism: Lepisma saccharinum; assembly: GCA_022664845.1. Classification (NCBI taxonomy): domain Eukaryota; kingdom Metazoa; phylum Arthropoda; class Insecta; order Zygentoma; family Lepismatidae; genus Lepisma; species Lepisma saccharinum. Next base: position 10,804 of record JAGDQP010003204.1, read on the forward strand.
TTTTCTACTATACATTGGTATTAGGAACAGACACAGTTTATGTTCAACATTCATGTACAAGTATTCTTTGTACAAAATATGACAGATTTGTGTCATATAATTTCAGGTTATATATAAAAGATTACCACGATATTTTTACTCGTCAGTGTCACTTGTATCCTTTAGCTTCTGGATTCGACATATAATTCAGTGTGTGTGTGTAATAAGCTGTCGTAATTCTATCAAATGTTATCTATATTTGTGATAAGACAGTTGCCATGATAGCGGGATAGTTCCATTAAACACAAGAAATAAACTACAGTCTTTGTGACATTTAACTGACTTTTAATATTTCAAATAAAATCAGATAACAGTATTTATCTCAATCGTTGAATTCTGAATAGAGTTCCTTTCCTTAAATAAAGTATATATAAAAAAAGCAAATACTTTAATTTTATTTTCCGCTATATCTTAGAAAAATAAATAACTGTGATTTCAATTTAGCTTCTAAACTGAACGGAAAAGAAACTTATAAACAGAAAAAAAAAGAAAGAGTTTTAGAGAGAAATGCAAAAAGAAACATTTTCTAAATCAATGGCTTGAATAAAAAGATAAAAAAGAGACAAAATTTCAGATACTAACTAGTCAGGATGAAAGAAAGCAAGAGAAGAAGGTAATACTTATCTATAGAAAACACTGCATTTATACGAAGTCCTGCTTCTCTCTTTTGGAATATATATACTTCTTTCATTAGAAGAAAATACTTTTCTAAGGTATCCCTGGAACCTGGGAAAAGAAGAAGAAGTTATTTCTTCTCCAGCAACTTCGTGGAGGAACTTTTAAATAACAGAAGACCAGACAGAGGGAAAGAGAGAGAGAGAGTGTGTGTATGAGAGAGAGTGAGAAGGAGCTGAAAGGCCAACTTTTGAATGGAGGAAATATACTGGCTTTCTCCTTGCTGGTTGGATGATTTCAAAGACCATAGATCCTTTTCTTACACTCGGTGAAAGTGAAAAGAAAAGATGAAGCAAGAAAAATGTATATAAAAGAAGAATTTATGCTTTTGACTCTGATTGGAGATCACACACTTATACTACGTCAACGCCTATCCTACTCCCATCTCATGTGAGGGTTTCTAATATATCGTGACTTTATATTTTCCTTCGTTTTTCGTAGGTTATTCAGATGGGTATAAAGGTAATAGCAAAAGAGATTTTGACTCAGGGCCCGTAAGATCGCGAAATTTGGATGGAATTGAGAAGGTAACTAGATTCTAGGTTCCTTCTGTTTGTCATACTAACTGGGGCTTTCCAGGATTAATGTTAGTTTCACCAGGTGAGTACACGTCATCTAGATCCTGTCCTGAACGCTATCTTTCCCTTATCTTACTCAAAAGAGCGCACAATGTGTAACAGGCTTGCGCCATACTTTTAGACCTGTCCATAATGGAAAAACTTAGTGAAAGAGGTGACATACACATACAGTTAATAGGAAAGCCACCGTTAGAGGAATATGGATTCTGAAACTGTTACTTCACATCCAGAAAAAAAATTGTTTATTCTGGTGTCCCTCCCATTATTGTAGTAAATACCGGCCTCAGCAAAAATTTCTAAAAGTTATAAATACTATTTAATTCAGTTCAGTTTTAGGGGTGTTCTGGAAGGGGGTACCAATATTACTTTTACGTTGACGTCCGCGTTAGTTTTACGGTAATACCAACGTTAGTCTTACGCTGACACCAATGTTAGTTTTACGATGATATAACTGCCGTCAGTACTGCACTGTAAAACCGATTGAATAGTGCAGAAAGACGTATGATGAACTCGTCACTTTTTTGTGGTATACATTAATTACACTTTTAGAACATGAAACCGGGAAAGACGCACTTAAAAGTATGTAATAACTATAATAATTTTTACTCTTGTTATCAGATTTATCACACATAAAAGAAATTATGTCAAAGAGAAGTTATGTTTTTACTGTGGCATATTGCTCAGGGTTCTATTCAGAATATCTTCATAACAACCCAACCGTTCTGTTTGTAAATTGGTGTGTTGTAATCATACCGATTACTTACTTACTTACTTGGCATTACAGCTTTGGGTGATCTTGGCAATTCAGAACTACAATATAAGACAGTAAACCAATTAAAATTAGCCGTCTATTTGGCGGTCTAGATCGGCAATGGTATCTTAAGCTTTGCTCCCAAATCGAAAGCTCTACAGCCGATCTAGGACGAAATGGGCACGTTTCTCATCCAGAAACAAGAGCTATTATTTGTCTAATGACTTTCCTCTCAAACACGCGGAGTGCATTTTCATCTTCTGTACCGATAGTCCAGGTTTCTGCGCCGTATTTTATTACCGGTCTAATTAGTGTGTTATATACCGTCATCTTTAGCTGTGCCGATAGTATGTACGATTTCAGTAGCTTGAGGTTTCCATAGTATGATCTGTTTCCTGTCATAATCCTCTTGTGTATTTCTTCTGTTGCTATGTTGAATTTATTTATCTCTGCTCGTAAGTATGTGAAGGATTTTATTTCTTCGAAATTATACTGTCCGATGGTTATATTCTGTGGTTTCCTGTTATCTTTCACTGTTGCTAGTTTCATATATTTTGTTTTATTGTTGTTCATTTGAAGCCCTATTTCTCTGCCTTCCTTTTCTAATGTTCCAAACAGTTCTTCTAAAATAGTGACAGTTCTCGCTACAAGTACGATGTCGTCTGCCTATTCACAGGCTTGTTTGTTTTTGAATATCATCGATCTTCTTAAATTTAGTTTTTCTATCACCCTATGTAAGGCAAAGTTAAACAGTACCGTAGACAGTGAATTCCCTTGTCTTACTCCTACGGCAATTTTGAATGGTCTGCTAATCTTACTATCTATGCGTATTTTAGCTTTTGAACCTTCTATTGTTATTGCTATTACCCTAATTAATTTAATGGGTATTTCCTTTTCTGCGAGGGGTCTTTCATAATTGTCTTCTGTCGGCACTATCAAATGCCTGTTTAAAGTCTATGAACAGCATGTGAAAGATCCACTTTGTACTCATAACATTTCTTCAATCGTTTGCTGCATAATGAAGATCTAATCGGTTGTGCTTCTTCCCGGTCTGAAACCACATTGATACTCCCCTACGATGTTTTCGGTGTACTAATTTAGTCTTTGTGTTAGAATCCTTGTGAATATTTTGTATGACACACTAAGCAACGTTATCCCTCTATAGTTCTTGTAATCAAGCTTATCTGCTTTTTCAAAGATAGGGCAGATTAGTCCACTTTTTCACTCGTCAGGTATTGCTTCACCTCTCCATTTTTCAGTTATTAATCTATGCAGTTCTTCGTGGATGTTCATGCCTGCTTATTTAATCAGCTCTGCTACTATCTGGTGCCTCTTCCCGTTCTTCAACTGAGCATTCAGTTTTACTTTTTTCTTATGTTTTTCCAAATATATCTTCCTTGTTAAAACTTAGGGAGGCGCCTTGTAGTAGACAGTAACTCCAACCAGAAGTACCTACCAGTAACTCTCCTAATTCCATAGTCCTATATTCCAAATTTACACTCCCAGCACCAAGCTTTACTCCCGCTTTATGCTGTTGGTTCATATTGGATATTTAGGAAGATTGTGACATCTTCATAAGTCGTAAGACATTAGTAAATTGCTTGTTGGAATAGAGTTTATACCGATCTGCTTCATCGTGTTGTTGAATTACTTAGAATTTGACAGTGTTGATAGATGATCATAATTAATTGGAATAGCTCAAATATAATCAGCCTTCAAGGAAATGCATAATTTCGTTCATTACCTTCAACACAATTATTTTTCTACTGCAATTCTCTTGGAATCGAAAACGTACGAGAAGAAATATATATGAGTAAAGGATTTTCTGCCTTCGAAACGACTGCAGTACAACTCCTACTAATGAGTAATTCTGTAGAAAATGATTCTCAGAGATTCTTCTAATTCTTTTCATGGTATGCGCACCTTCGAATCGCAGTTTGGGCTTTGGAATGTTTTGCTGACATAATGTAAACGAATAGATAGTCACTAGAGTGATTGCCTTATAATTGGGAGAAATCAGGTACGAATCCTGATGCCACCTGACCGATGCCACTCAAGATATCCTGGGATAGTATCTTAAACAAGACTATGGCTGATTCCCTCCAAAATTATTCCCCTTGCCGTTATTATTTTCAAATGTGTCCAGTTTAAAATGACCGAACTTGGGTTGTATCTTTAATTTGGTAAATAAATGCATAAGTAAAGTTACAATAACTAGTTATGATAACTTATGATTTCTAAACTTTTTCTGTTCTGGTAAGAATAATGAAACCAGTCGTCAGCAAACAACATTGTTAAAAATTGTCCTTGTTCTCGGGAAGCTTGTAGGAGTTGAGATGGAACCCCAACTAGGTTAGAAGAGTTAGCAACTGCTGACCCAATCGTATTTCTGACTGCTTTACAAATATCAGAACGACATAACTCAAGAATATTTCTATTCTCTCTTTCGCGATAAAAGTAGTTTCATGATTCTTCTTGAAGAACTTGTAACATTGCAACTGAATCAGTTCAAAGTCAATGGAAAACACCAAAGTAAGAAACTTTGTCCCTCTGTATTTTAAGAGCTAGAAGAGGAAATCAGCCACTACCACGATCCGAAAGCCCTGAGCAGCAATTCTGGAAGAATTGTTGGCAAGTTCAACGGAAGGAGAAGAACAAAGAGCGAGGAGACCGGGTTAATTGTCACATCCAAGTTGTGCGACACACACTTCTTCGGCTGCATCTGGTTCCAACCTCTCCCTCTCTTGCTCCCCTTTCTTCCCAAGCGTATTGTAGTCCCCCCAGCAGAAACGTTACACTGCGAAACTGCTGACTAGGATGTAAATTACCTCTCAGCTTGTTCCCTGAATCTTGTATTCTGAATCAAGGATCAGCTCAAAAACACATTTTGAAGTAACACCAAAATCTCGACTTTCTCTAGACTGAGTTTTAAAGAAAAGTCTCCCTCCCTCTCTCTCTCTCTCTCACACACACACACACACCAGAAAGGGAGAGAAAGTGAGAGAAAGTGAGAGTAAGTGAGAGAGGGAACTAACTTTAAGTTGTCAGCGATGTCTCCTGAGATTCAGGAGGAAGTCTTAAAACCTCAGCTTCGTGAATGGTTTCTAAAGAACACATGCCTTCCTTCCGCTTTGCTTGTTTGTGTGTGTGTGTGTATGTTTGTTTTTTTCTATAGTCGTTGTTTCGTTCATTCGTACGATCCGCTCGCTTGGTTTCTCGTAAACGGCAAAGACGAGTACGGTGTGCACACACCCAGAAGCTTTTGGAAGAACAACCCACAATTTATGTCAAAGGCATTTCCCCAAGGTGACGTACCGTACGCGCCTTGTGAAAGGGCTGTACGTCACTCGGGGCGTTCTGTTTCCGCGATTTATTCTTAAAAGCATCCAGAATGGATGGTTGAGTGCACGGGAAAGTAAAGAAAATAAGGTGGGAAGAAGACGACAAATCAGTAGTTCTTAAAACCTTTAGGCACTCCACACATATACGGTATATAAGCAGTAATCTTGAATCGTAATTAGTACAAGTAAATATCAAACCCTAATTTGATTAATGTGTCTCTTGTGTATGATTGGTTCGCTTGTCACCTTCTAAATCGGAAACGCATTGAATGTACTGGTTTGAAATCCACTTAAATAAATAGGTCCTGTGTTTAGGGCGGCATCCTCATCCAATAGAAGGTAATGGAAAACCAATAGTGGTTCATCTCCCTCAAAGATATTTGAGTAATAAACCTGGCCTGGGAGAGAACACAATCGTCACAATCAATTCGATTATGATGATATTACCGTAAACATGATACCTACTTTTGAGCTATTATTGAGGACCACGGTGACTCAATGGTAGAGCGCTCACCTCTAGTGCTAGGGGTCGTCGGTTCGATCCCTGCTCGTTCCATGTGGACTTTGTGGTGAACAAACACCGTGTGCGTGGGCTTTCTCGGGATTATCCCAATTCCTCTAATTTTCTTCATTCCACCAATCACACCATCATCAACCATCCGGTCTGAGCCAAAGTTGCCTAAAGGATTTTAAAATTCTAACTTGAGCTATTATTACGGATTTTTCTTCAAAATAAGTTTATGTGCTTTATAGATATTACGTTTCTGGAACAAATTGGGTTTAAGTTACTATGTTTGTTGCTATTGAAATCCAATGAGAATTACAAAATGTTCAAAACTTTTTGGATGATTTTTATATATAAATCGAGTATTCTGTGTATACTCTTACTGTAATTTCCAAATGAATATTTTCAAAATTTAAGTCACAATATTTTCTGACGTTCTGCAAGTTCCTGCTAATATGTAAATATTGATTATGCTTTTCAGAATAAAATAATATATGGATATCTTTAGAACGAAAACACAGAAGATGATACTCATGAGAAAACATCCTGAGAGACAGTAAAAAACGGTTTTATTAGAATTGAGAAAAAGTTCTTCTGTGAACCGAGAGAATTCCTTAGAAATGAGATATTATCATTCTCACTTAATTTAAAATGGGAACATCCCAGTTTTAAAAAATATATTAGTAATCTTATTTCCAAACCAGTATGTTCTCATTTTAAATTAAGTGAGAATGATAATATCATATTTCTAAGAAAATTGTTTCTCGGTGAACAGATAACTTCTTTCTCAATCCCTCAATCTTAAGAACCCGTTTTTTTTCACCGTGCAGTTATTTTCACAAACCTTTGTTCTGTTTAACGAAATTGTGATGTAAGTTATATGTGTAGATGCATTACCCAATTTATAGTTTGGCGCCTTCCCAAAGGGAGCCGCTGTTGCACCATTGGTAGAGTTTTTGGCTTTTAACTCGGAATGTCCTGAGTTCAAACCATCGTCCGTTACTCCTCACTAAAGTTTTATCAGGATTTTCTCTTTGTTACACCAAACTAATGCGTCTTGATTCTAGGTCCTGGACGATTTCCTTCCCACATTCTCCCCTCACCCTTATCCCAGCCTGAACGAAATGACTATAGTCAATAAGTATACTGCTATCCAATTTCTTTATCCTTCTTTGAAAATCTCTGATACGCCACTGATTATAACTTTTCATAATAGTAAACCTACCTTCAGTCGCACGTTGCCAAAATTGAGATAAATTAAAATATCAAAACTAATTCTATGGCTTATGGAATTCTCAATTTCATCGACGAAGTAAAAATCGTTCGCCATAGGACTATATCCTGTACAACATCAAGCCAGCTTTGATCTTGAACATCTGTACCTCTTGGAGATATCTTCTAATATTGGAATACCCTCGATGTCTCTGTCTTTCCAACGACCACTTTCCCTCCGGATTACCAATCACAATGGAATATAATCTTCGTTTTCGCTCATCCGAGCTACATGACCTGTCCAGTGTCCATCTCACCCTTCGTGATTTCAATTTTCTTAAAATGTCAGCTCAATCATAGTCTGTAGTGTTCTTCATTATGGAGTCTTCTCCGTTCTCCGATTATCTCACCCTGTTTCATCCAGTATATCTTTCTCAAGACCTTATATTTAAACACACGCAATTTATGTTCAACTACCAGGGTCGTACTCCAACTTTCGCAACCGCATATTTTCAATTTGAACTTTCTTGACTAAACAGAAACGTGCGTTTTCCGATGAATGGTGACTCTCTATTTCTTTCTTGACTTCGTTCTTGCTAGTTACATATGTTCTTAAGTATTGAAATTCATTTACTTTCTCCATGATCTCATTCTTCGTTATTATGATGTCTATATTTCCTTCATTCTCTTTGTTTCGTCTTGTAATCGTGTATTTTTGTTTTTGTTTTCTCTATGTTCAGCTATAGATCTATCTCATCGCAATGTTCTACTAAGACAGTGGTGTTGCTTTATAGTGCATCTATATCGTCCCCTGTTAAATGTACTATACATCTGTGACACGTAGCTCACCACGCAAAAGGTGGACAATATAGGATATGTACTACGCCAGATGAAAATAATTTTCTAGGTTAATGTAAATATGTAGTATCGTGACTGGCCGCAGAAAAATAATAAAAGATGTCGCTCACGCATCAAATCCGCCAGTATATGACTTTGGGGATAATTGTGTATCATGTATACAACTATTAGTGTAATTTAATATTAAAAAAATCTTCATTATTGTTGTATTATAAAAAAGAAAGAACTATTTAAGAATTTAACAACTTTGGAGCAATTAAAACTCACAGCTTGTAGAAAGTTGTGAGATGTGTTTTCGTGACCCAAACGGGTGTGTAACTTAAAATTAGAACATTAAATATACCCCTACCATTTCGTTTCTTGAAAAAGTAGATCTTTATTAATCATTTTTTTCCTTTCAGGTACATGCTATTTCTGTGGTGGTTGAATACCCTTACGGGGCATTCCCATACAGTAGAAATTGCAATATCAGTTCGAAACCTACTTTATGATTGTTTTTGGTCTCAATAGGTGTTTCCTGCGGAAGTGATTATCCCATTCGCAGTTGCAAGCCTGCTTGGAACCAAAAAAGGCATAGATTCGTTTCCTGTGGTGGTTATGTCAACCTGTTGATGCATAGATTGATTTGTACAATGTACATAAGATAATAAGTTGCGGTTTATCAAAATAGAACCAGGACTGACATAATAAAATTACTTTCTTATTTTTGTATTTGTAGATTTAAAAGCATAATTTGGCCAGTTATGAACAATTATATATCGGCCATGACCTTAACCGAGATAGTAGATGAACTGTTTATTCAAGCCATTCAATGTTATTCCTTTATTGGTTTCTTTCATTTTTAGAATTGCATATTCTAACGCGAAATTAATTAGTAGTGGTGACAAGGCATCACTCTGTTTCGATCTGCTGCGAATCTTGAAACTATCTGACATATTATTTACCTACACGTATTCTGCTTATGGGGTCGCTGAGACACATCTTTATCAAGAACGCCGATCCCGAGGGGGCTTTGGGGGAAGTAGGACCCCCTAATGGGGGGCCCAAATGATAACGTGAAGTCGGTTCTCCTATTTCTACAGTACATGGTCATTCGTTTCCCCCTTCTACTAAGCTTATCTCCCTTTGGAAAATCTATTTCATTGATAAATTCCTCCCTAAAACTTGTGTGCTACAGCACTTAAAAAAAAATCACTTATAATACCCTCTCCTTGCTAAAGGAGTTAATTTGTGCATTGTTTGTGTTGTTTCTGGAGTTTCGTGCATCGATATAAACCACTTAATAAAAAAAAAGAAAAAATGAAAACGTATTTCTTTTGTTTATCCCTCGGAACGCCAAGACCGGGTCAAAAATGACCAATAGTGTCAAAATATTATTTTTGTCCATTAGTCATTAAATGGAAGAGTGACATTCTGTGTATTCTTCACGTACGTGTCCAAACATCTTATGGGAGAAAATGACGTTAAACCTATATATTTATTGTGTAATAATTTAAGATAATCAAGCATGAGTCAATTTGACCCAATCTTGGCGTTTTGTGTAACTATTTTTACATTTAATTTATATTAAAATAACAAGTTGTTGTCGGTTCTAATGATCACACGTGTCTTTACAAACGACCTACACTTTAAAATTTCTCAATCAAGGAGCGAAGAAACGTGGACGATGCTGCTTTTGTAGTGGTAAAGACAAGTACTCAGCATACTGTCAGCAATGTAATCGCTTCATTTGGAAGAATCAGAAAACAACAGATACTGTGTGCTTTACATGTGAGAGCGAGAGAGTAAGGTAGTTTGATCTTGGTAGTTTTATATGTATTACTTTATATGTATAAATAAGTAAGAGATTCACGGTACCTCTTTTTGTGCAGTCATGAAAATGGTTTCAAGGTTAATATGATCTATTAGTTTTTACTGTATTTTTCATTATTTTGTAGTATCTACTTGAAAAAATAAAATAAAATAAATAAATACAATACAATGAATACACCCATACTCTAAAATACCTTGATTTTGAACAAGTATTTTATTTGATACGAGAAATATACATGGGTCGAAAATGACTCATCTTGGCGTTACGTGAGATGAAATTATCTTGGCGTTCCGAGGGTTAAGGATCATTCATCGTGATTTTGTCATATACAAACATAATTTAAGAAAAAAAAAATAAGCGACAAGAAGAAGGCACACGAAAGTAGGAGTAGACTTGCACTTGGAAATATATCCTTCATACTGCTGTTTGGATGCAATTATTGTTTACCGTTAATACCGTAATTTTGAGTGTCTAACACAACATATAGATAGGAAAACTCTATACAGCGGGTAAGAAAAGTGTTTGGACAAGTTTAACAAAGAGGAAAAACAGACCGTATTACACGTAAAACACGGACCCTTCGAAATCTCTTGCCCTTTTGTGATAATTTGAATACCATAGATAGAATGCTATAGACCTAACTACCACTCGATACATCTGTAAGATAACAGGCAACGAAAGAGTGAGGACTACATAAATTCATCCCAAAAACGTACTTGGACAACCCTCACACTACTCTCGAAATAAATGTTCTAGGTATCTTTTCGTGTACACGAGCAGTCTATGTAGTGTATTGAAGCAATCCACACGGTGTCAGGCAAGCCAAGCTTGTTGGAAAGTCATGCTTTACCATTGGATATATCATAAAGAAACATACAACAGAGCAATTATTGAGGAATAGAATCAGTTCTGGTCAACCAAGAAAACTAACTGCCCTGAATGAAACCTACATTCTTCATTCTGTGAACAAAACTCGAAGAATTACTGCTAAAGATTTGGCTACTTCACTCGCCTATGATATGTAAGTTAAGGTTACACCAGAAACAATCCAAAATTCATTGAAAAAATTGGAATTTAGATGTGTACTCAGGGTACAAATACTGGCCACTCCATTAGTAATTACACAACCCCAAATCATAGCAGACCATCCAAAACTATTACCAGTTGAAGCAATGTTTAGCTTTTTGAAAGCTTCATTCTTCTTTTGCCACACGTCCTGATATCCATGACTATAATATAAGTTTATTTTCGTCTCATCCTAGAAAAAAAGACTTTTTCCGAAATTCCAGGTACTCATATTTACATTTTTTTGGAAAATTAGGACTTCTTCTTTCTGCTTTCTTCTGATATGTGTTTTGTTTCTGGCTACACATCTTCTGAATCATTTTTTTGGTCTCATCTACACATCTGTAACATTAACTTGCATATCCTAGACAAGTGAAATAGCCAAATCTTTATCACTATTTTTTTTTAGTTTTGTTCACAGAATGAAGACTGTAGGTTTCATTCCGGGCAGGTAGTTTCGTTAGTTGACCAGAACGAATCCCCGATAATTATTCTGTTTTATGTTTCTTTATGATGTATCTAACGGTAGAGCATGGCTTTGCAACAAGGTTGGCTATGTTTCAGTACATTTTACCTTCCGCACGAAATTATGAAACTAAAGTGAGCAGTTCCAATGTTGTTCAACTCCCTTTGTTCCCCATGATGCTTCTTTATGTCTGACACGGTGTGGATTGCTTCAATACACCACGCAGAGTGCTTTTGTACAAAATAGGGTACCTAAAATATTTCTTTCGAGAGTCGTATTGGGCTGTTCAAATACGTTTTTTTGCGATTAATTTACGTAGTTGTCACTCTTTCGTTGCCTGTTACCTTTCAGGTGTATCGAGTACTAGTTATTTTTATAGTATTCTATCTAAGGTATCCAAATTATCATAATTTATCCAATTAACGGGTAAGATATTTCGAAATGGGCCACGTTTTGCCTGTAATAATTCTGTTTTTCCTCTTTGTTCAACTTGTCCAAATATTTTTTTTCTCACTGCAGGTGAGACAGAAGCTTCTTGAACCATGTTTGTCCAGATCGAAAACAGAATTAAAAGAAGAAAAACAATATTTGTCCAATGAAGCAGTAGCGCGGCGGAAGGGTGGGCCGGGCAGAAAGAGAACCTGAGTAACTCCTCTGCATAGACTAACATTAGTTTCTGTTATTTCCTAAGTTTATTTTCTAGTAACAGCAGAAACTTTGCTTTTATTAGTTTGAACATAATATGCGTTAGTGAATTTTTTAACGTTATACAAACATTGTTACATTCTGTAATAGCTGGGCCTGGGAAAGCCTTCATAATGACTATTTCTATACTATTATATTTTTTTGTATGAATATACAATATTTGGCAAAATCTTAATTGGATTTGTATCATATATGCCTTCTTAGATCCTTATCTGGCAACAAAAAATATCTGAATGCCTCCCCCCACCAAAAAAAAAAAGTTACAGAGAAATCGGCGCCCTTGATCTTTACTAGCTGAACAAGTGTTTTCGTGATTCCAAATTGTACCCATACGCCCAACTCATACGAGGAAATCTTTCCACTAAACGTATCCTCGCATACATCATGTTAAAGAACATGAATAGTGTTATTTGTATACACTTTTCATCGTTTCACTTGTTCTTCAAGGAAACGTGGAGGACCTGAGGACTACATGGATACTGCAGAAGTACCAGAACCACCTGAATACAAGCGAATTGTTTTGGATTTACTTTGCCAGATAACGGTAAATTTGAGAGATTCATGGTCTGTATGTACTCCTCATAGAAAGTGTTTGTGTAAAACGTAATGTGTAATTTCTTAAGAGACTGAATGAAGGTTTCATTCCTAACCCAATGAGACCTTAAGGAACATATCTCACTTCATAAAAGCATCTTTACAAAACGAAAATACATACAAATTTCTTTGTATCAAACTAATGCATCTTTGTTCATATTTTCTCATAGATGGCAGTATAATGGTGAAATGATGCTCAAGTAATTTAGGGTTTACCAATAGGTTAGTTGGTAGAGCATTGGCTTAGCAATCGGAAGGTCCTGGGTTCGATACAGGTGACCGACTATCTTGACTGAGTTTTTGCAGGTGTTTCTCCGTCTCAAATTCTTCAATGGTACTACAAACTAAATCCTAGTGGACTACCTTCCAACATCCTTTGCCCCCACTCTATTCGGGCCTAAGCCTAAAGGCCATAAATTCTTTCATTTACTGATTCAGGTAATTTAAAGGCATGGGCGGATTTAAATGACTTCAGAATGTCTTTAAATGACCCCGGAATAGCTTCCATGCTTATAGTAATTTCCCTCCAGGGCCTCTCTCCTAAATTCGCCCACGTTTTCTGAACTCTCACAAGGTTAATCTATAAATCTGTTGGTTTGCTATTAAAAAATACTGTACCAAGTAATCTCTCTAGATCTTTCAAATTAGAGTCTAACAAAATACCTTCAATCGATATAATCTAAAATTCTGCAAGAGAAAAGACTTAAGACACGTACAGACGCTTTACATATATTGTGGAGTCGAAAAATGGTCGTGAATGCCAAATCACTCTACGGTAGCATCGGGGCACTAACAATATACCAACCATAGAAAAAAAATTCGTTTCAAAGGAAATCTTTGTTTCAGCTTAAACATGAATGTTCTGTAAGGGTTAGAGATAATATATATTTTTACATATTCGTATTTTAGTTACGGAGAAACCAAAAGATGGCATACCAATTGAGTCTGTGCAGCAGACTTCTAAAGACAAAATTGATTCTCAACTGATACGCAATGCACAAATATATTCAGATATAATATTTAATATTTATGAATGGCAATACAACTTCCCTAAACAAATATTTTACCACTCCTTCAAAATCCTATGCTTCTATTCCCACGCAATTTCACTTCCATTCACATTCAAAATACCAAATATATACTGCATTGATATTTTTCTTTTCGTTAAGACTTTACTTCTTTTAAGAGATTAACATTAAAAAAGTTAAATCAAAGTTCTCTGCAAATTAGATTCAGATTTAGAGTTATGCCCAAACAATTTTACAAATTAATTTAATAATGTATTGAACCTTGCCTATTGGGAGTCTCCCGGATGGGAGACTGGTGCGGACCGGAAAATCTCGTCACAATCTCGGATTCAATACATCCAAATAAAACTAAATATTTCTCAAAAACAATTACATTTTCAAAGGACGAAAGTGGCCAGTAGGCCTACGGGACCTGGGTATTTTACAACTTTGTTCAGTTCGTTGAATTATTGTTTTAACTTTTCCATTCCCAGAAAGCTTTCAAGATATCTTATACAAAGACGGACACAAGGGGGTTGAATTATTGTTAACGTCGAAAATATTTTTTTGTGAATGGAACCAACATTTTATTGGAGTATACTCCTAATCAGTGCCTGTCATTTACTTCAGCACGATTGGAATCGAAAGTGCGCGACAGGCAAGCATAGGTGGATTTAGGAGAGAGACGGGGGGAAACGATTACTTTAAAAGATATTCTTTAGAATGGAACATTTAGAATGCCCCCCATAGATCCGCCCATACAAGCTAGTGAGCAAAACATTTGTTCTAAGAGACAGATGACGGTAGGGATAGAGGGGACCAGTATAGCAACTTCTGGTGATTCATCTTTTGCCCGAAAGCAGCACTATATCCCGAGGAGCCCTCTGTAAGGTAAACCGATAGTGGTTTACCATTGCCGTCAATCTGTTAAAGATGTCTTGAAAATGAAACTATAGTTTGAAGTGAATTCTGACTGCTATGTTCAATGTAGCCCAATCTAAACCGGCATCCCTTTATTGTAGAATAATATCGAAAGCTCCGTGCCAAAAAGGGGTAAGCGACAATTTGAACGAAGTTAGAATGATCATTCCTGCATCAACTCCCAAATAGAAGTTTCTTCGTTTACTACTTCTACACCATTATTGTGATTGATATAGGACACAGCAACGATATATTAACGTCAAAATAAATGTCAATTCCGTTCAAATTGTCGCTTAATTTCTTTTGGCACGGAGCCCTCTTACTATATACAACAACTATTCACAAAGAGAAAACTACATCTCACGTTTCAGATTAGATACATGATTAATGAGCAAGCATTTTAGTGACTTAATTTAAGAGTATGTATACAAGATAATTTAATCTCGTTCAAAATTAGTTCTTCAGAAATAATATATCATAGAAAGTGGTAAATAAAAAAGATACTTTACGACTTATGAGAATAAAAAGCAGGCCATTAATATAGAAAACACTATTCTAAGTACATCCATGAGAAAACCATGGCCGGAATACGGGAAGAAAAAGAAAAAAAACCGGGGACAGTAAGCAACGTCTATTCCAACGCCTCGCGGGGAAAGTCTAATGGCTTCTTCAATGACCGTAATTACATAGTCTTTACGACGTTGCAGGATGTATTGTGTGTGTATATGTGCTTGCTTGTGTATGAGTACTGGACATTTGCATGAAAAGCCATAATCACCAAAAGAACCACAGCTAATTTCAGATAGCGCGTCACGTTGACGGCAATCCATAATGCATTCCAGCCTTTTCTTTACTCTCTGAAGGCTCTTTTAAATCGTTATCCCGTATTATTGAGCTGTTCCGTAAACTCCAGCACTAAAATGACAAGCAAGTGGCTACCGAAAGTACCCATTTCGTCATCGTATTATTGCTATAGTTATTACAGTTGTAAACGTAAATTACGGATTTACAATACAACAAGATTTCCGCCAGCCACCTAAAGTTCTCAATTCACAATGAAATAATTATTTATATTTGTGTTTTGAGTTTTATCTCTAGTGTTAATCTGTGGTCGTAAACAGTTTCAGTGGTTATTAAACTTATACTGGAAGTCTGCATTAATCATTCATTTTTAAGTCTTATAAAGTAACGCAAAACTAAGAGGTCATTAATTTTGTCCTTTTTTGGTAATCTCTTGAGGTTTACTACAAAACTAGGATTTGTAGTAACATCTGCAGGCCTGATATCTATTTTTTCTCTCTTGATTTATACATGTCTGGATTACATGTGTGTTACATGTGGATCTTGTACGGTTTAGTGCTAACAAGGAGACTGTCAATGAGATCATATCAAAACCTACCTTGAAATTTTGCTAGGAGAATCTACGTGCTATAGAGAGGTGCCCATATACATTGCAAGGTACCGAAATAAGGGTCGAAATATTGGTCGATGTGTACAAAAAGTGTATTTGTAATGATTCAATCAACAGCAGTTACATCTACTTCGTTTTCGTCTTGGAATGAAACACTATCGAATTGTAGAGTCACCTCCCACACCATAGCACGCTTCGCCAGGGGCGGTCTTTAGGGGATCTAGATCCCGCAAAAATAATTTGCTTTTGTCAAATTCATATAATTTTGTCTATTTTACAAACAAAATTAATTTCGGAGGGGTATCCAGATCCCCTTAATACGTCCCTGGCGACGAGTGCTGCGGTATGGGATGTAACACTACAACTCGGCAATGTTTCATTAAAGAACGAAAGTGACTCAGAAGTGACTTCCGTTGATTGAATCATAGAAAAATACACATTTTCTACACTTCGATCAACATTCCAGACCTAATCTCGGTACCTTCCAGTTAATATGGGCACCTTTTTGTTTTTGTCTATTACCTCTCTATAGAACGTAGATTCTCCTAGCATAATTTCAGGGAAGGTTCAGATATGATCTCCTTGACAGTCTCCTTGTTACCACTAAACTGTATTAGATCCAATCGTAGCCAAGGCGTGATTCCTATCGCGATATGTTACGAGTACCCAAAACTGTTCAGCAATTTTTGTTTAACAATAGTAGATAAAACTGTTCACTTTCTGCTTCTATATACTTAGTTATTAGTTTTTTTTTTTATTTCAGGGTTATAATGTGTGCTTCGTGTACACCAGATTGTATTAGTTCCAATCGTAACACGGATTTCTTTAGAAGTTCTATTTGAGAAAGCTGAATTTGTTAAGCTATTCAGTAGTTTTGATGTGTTTTTGGTATTTATGCTGAACTTATCTCCGTTTCCTTATCTATTAAGAAACTCAACTATTGCTTGAATTCTCAACTATATATATCTTCGAAAAAGAAGAAATTCTTAGGTGAAAAAATTATCCTTACTTCCTAATCCATTCTTTTAGGACGAAAACATGGTATCGCCCCTTCGCCTTAATTAATTGTGCATCTTGGCACTGGTCTTGCGTAACTGAGCGTAAACAACACAAGCAATGTAGTGAAGATTAAAGTCCTGAATCAACGTTGTTCCAAAGTATAGTATTGCGTGTCTGTAGACAGTTACATTTGCTTCTAGATTCTGTAGATTGAATCATTGAATCAGAAGGTCATATGTCACATTCCTTTTGATCTTGTTTCCAAATGTGCATTTCATAGCAAACTGAAATTGGTAAGGTAAATTCGTTTCAGTTGTAAATATATGTTTTATAACATATCTTGTATTGATATGGCAACGTGTACTCAGTTTAACATTTTATTTAGATTTATAATATTTTAGACGTGTAGCAAATTAACCAAACTTTGACAGGGTACAGAATATTGAGCTCTGAAAAACTACCCTTGTCAAAAAAGAAATCGAGACTGAAAAATGTCTCATGTTGCTCTGTTTCGTTATATTTAATCCGTCCCTTAAACTCCATCTTCTAAGACATCTCGTTTTTACATTCTTTTCTTTAGTTCACAATGGTTCGTTTTGTCCCCAAATCTTACAACATTAATTGAAGTCATTTCCCGACGTCATACAACGATGAAATTTTGCACAGCGACTTAAGTTGGGTAACAACACAATATTCCATTGTCACTTTCATATATTTATATATTTTAAAAGCATATTTAATATTTATTTTAACATGGACTTCTTTATCTTAACATAAATACTAGCCTGCAAAGATATTGAGTTTGACTATTTGCAGAACGCTTTAGGAAATGGGTCACAAAACATAAGCTTGAGAAACAGTATCTAAACACCGAAATATCTTGAAAAATAGTAAAAAAAAAAAAAAAAAAAAAAAAGACATAGTTTCCTTAAACAATTCGTAGTAAAAAGTAAAAAATAATTTTGTTTATAGACGACTCAAACGAAAAGCACAGGGCACACCAATTCAAGAATGTATAAAGTGACTGTATATGAGAGCGCGCCTCATGCTTTTCTTTTTAGTCATTCATAAACAAAATTATTTTTAGAACGAATTGTTTAAGGAAATTTTTTTTATTATTATTTTCTCTGTTTCCTCTCAACTTGTATCAAGATTATATTATATCCTTTCTCGTGAGGTATACTATTATAAACTTACGTATATGTTATTTTAGGTAAATGTGGAGAATGGTTCTTCATGTTTGTGCTGCGGAATATATCTGCATCCAGAAACCCATAAGATTATTTAAAACCTGCAAAATCATTCGTTGTTTATACAACTACTAGTGCTCTAAATATACTACTCTTTATCAGGCGAATTGCGCCAAAGGTGCCTAAGTTCCTTATCAGCTGATTGTAGATGATGCAATGACAATATGATAGGAGTTATATTTCCTTCGTTCCTTTACAAATCATTATCTGGGAATTCATAACCGATACTCCACTGTTTCATTTGTTCCGCACCAACGGGAGGGACAATCAACGAGCAGAAAATACAATAAATTGATGACAGGTAGTAAATGAAGTTTGCAACATATGTGTAACATTAAGGTCAATGACATGCATGAAACAATTGACAGTGTGAAGCATTAATTTCGTTACCGAGGGGAAATACACGTGTGTCCATTGGGGATGACTGAAAGCCGGTGTTTGGCAGCCGAAGCTCTGGTGTGACATTTCATGAATAAAAAAAATTGAGGTGACGGAAAACAACGAAAGGACTTATGACTAAAAATATTTTATTATAGAAGGAGGACTTTAGACGCTATACAAAATTCGTAATGAAACTGAGATAAATATTTGATAATATAATTACGAGCAACTTACAAGAAATGTCAAGTTTAAGGTATTTAAAATATTGTTACAACTAATAGAGCTACAATCGTTTGTTAAAGCATTAAACACCTAACATGTGGCAACTTCCTCTTACTCCTGTTATTGTTTTATTGTTTTGCATTAAAACCCCGTCCGGCTCGAGCCAACTAAAGGCCTTAAAAATTAAATGAAATTCAAATTGAGAACTCATATTAAAATCATATTTAAAACGCTAAAAGAAAGTGTCTTTTATTAATTATCAAATAACTTATTATTTCTTTAAATTCTTTACGAGGATCGACATGATTTTGGTGTTTAGATGTGTATTCATTATTAAAATATACAGTCCTCAATAAATATAAGAGCTCATGTCATCTTGTTTCACTATAAAGGTAACCAATAAAGTTATGTCGGATTTTAAATTGGTCGAAACGCATGCATGTCCAAAGCTGAGACAGACGAGATGAACTTTACGTGTTTCATCTTGTAGTCTCTTTGGTTTCAGTTTTCATTGTAAGACCTTTCAGAGCAAGGCATGTTAGTAGAGTAAATAAACGGGTAACATAAACAATAGATTTGCATCAATATTGTGTTAACGAGTTAGATTCATTTTACATATTACAAGATATAACGTCAATACATCATTCCAACACGTGGTAACACAAGGAAAATAATACAAGTTTTACAAGTTTGCTTACAGGTGTACATGTTGTGATTTTGCATATCCCCGTAATCCTATGTTTCCTACATAAGTTGTGTTTCTTAAGCACCCTGCAGCGCGTTACAACCTACTCTACTCTCTACAAAAAGATCACAAAATTAGCGCTTTTTAGATAATATGCATATTAGTATGTTTACACATGTATTGTGATTATTATGGGTATGTAGTCTGGTGACACAAAGTTGTTAATTTCTGTATATATAGTTATTCCTTCTTTATTATTATTATACAGGTTCTTGCAAAATAACACCGACAAAAACATCTCACGAGGTTCCTGACATCAAAATAAAAAAAGTATAGATTATTATCAAGGATGTACAAATGCGTCGTTTTGGTGGTATCAGCTGCCCAAAGTGTAAAAGAAATTAACTCTAAAATTTTATATTTTCAATACCATTAACAGTGGAGAGGCATTGTACCCTCAAAGACTTCAAGCGTGCTCTATCTAAAAATGCATATTTTAAAAAAAATTGTAATGGGTGCACAAGGGATTCCGCAAAGGTAGTAGAGGATTCCCAAACATTTTCTGGAAAAAATATGGATCGAAATAAGCACGAATATTTATCTATCTATACGCGCATATGTGTCTGTATGTGTGTAACAGAAAGAGAGCGGGGGTTAGAGATTGAGAAAAGAGAGAGATTACCCCCTTTCTCTTGACATTAAAATCTCTTTCCCACCGCAGAACTCTTTATTTGACTTTAATTAATTTTCGTTCCTCCCTAAACGACAATTTCTGTTGACACATGAAAATGACGTCTTTCACTAAACCACCCATTGAAATCCCTCGTTCCACTCCTCTACAAATGTGTTTTTTAGAAAACAGAAAAGTACCCCTTTTTTCCACTTTAAAAGAGTTAATTTCTTTTCCGGCCTCTTTTCTCAAAATCACGTTGACTAATTAAATATTTGGACTGAGAAAAAGAAGAAATCCCTGTTTCTTACATTTGTATTCCATTAAGGTAATGACATATTTGACCTCAGCAAGGATCAAGTTAATTCCTCCTCTTTTATTTAATAATGAAATAGGAATTAAAAGTTACAAGGATTTATATTTTTCGTACTTCTTATAGAGCTACAGTATCATTTCAGTTATGGTTTAACTTAGTAATCTAATTCTCTTTTTGTTTACATAGCGAGTGGTTGTGATGAAAGTTTTTATGTTGTCAACCACTTTTTTCAATTAAGAAAAACGAGATATGATGTCTTATATTGGACGCCTGAAACAAGATTTCAAATTTCGTGTAAGATACAGTGGTCCAATATGTCCTACCTAAGCTTTGAAATTGTTTCTCTAAGTTTTTGTGATGACTGACATGGAATTTTGTACTATTAATAAAATTTTATGTAAATAGTAGGGGGCAACCCCCTAGCTAAGACATTTCGAACGGGACCTCAAGCATCTCTTCACATCTTATAGTTCATGATATATATTTTTGACATGGGCTGGCAATACTGACAACGGGGTTCCTGGGGGGAGGAAACATTCGTAGTATATTCCTATTGTGTCAAATAATGTTTATGCCAAGTTTGATCCTGTATATGTTTATGACTAATGTAATGAAGCTTCTTGATATAAATTTTTTTTAGAGAAAATAAGCTGGCAACACTGGTAAGAGGGTTGCTTGGCAACATAGGCTCTCTCAGTGATTTTGTATTGTGTCGAATAATGTGTATGCCAAGGTTTGTGGTGTTACGTCTAACTGCATGGAAGCAATTTAAAAAATAATTTTTAAGAAACTTTTAGAATTTGGTCTGGCAACACTGAACT
Source organism: Lepisma saccharinum (assembly GCA_022664845.1). NCBI lineage: Eukaryota > Metazoa > Arthropoda > Insecta > Zygentoma > Lepismatidae > Lepisma > Lepisma saccharinum. The sequence goes on from JAGDQP010003204.1 coordinate 32,089, forward strand.
ATTGCACCAAACAGGACTGTTCCAAAGCCCTGAGCTCGTTTAGTTAAAGTCTTAAGCATCTCTCCTTGTAGTTCCTCAGATTTAATTTCTGGACACGCACGGACAGACGTAGAGAATGGACGCGATTATAAAATCCATTTTAGCTATAGTTTCGCTATCAAGGGACCTAAAAAAGAACCCTTCACATAACCTGCACTATATTCTTGACAGCACGACTTTCATGGCGGTACTAATTTACGATTTACCGAGGCAATAATTTCTAAAATTATCAGAGAATATGTTACAATCCGCTTATATTTGTGTTATAAGCAGGGATTAATAAATCACATCATAGGTGGCCATCCTGTTTTTATATTCTGTAATAAGTTTACCAGCTATCTTAATAAAGATTACTTTTTGTACAAAAATTTCTTTTAATTACTTGTTATACGTTCTCTTTGTACACATTTTCTTTAAATAGAGCTCATCCAAAGTTCTTGGACAAAAGATAACGAATTTAGAATAGTGGAAACGCTAGTGCTGGAGGATGTTATATGGATTCAGATTAGCGGAAACGTGTAAGGGATATTGCGTAAACTCACATGACATTATGACAAAAAATAAACTGAGCCTATTTCTTCCGAAGTTGTTACTCTGATAGACCGGATAACTATCTATATTTTGGCAGTACAAGAACTTTATATTACCGTTTCCATCAGTGTTGTCAGGTGGAGGGAAAAATCTAGGCCACAAGTAAGGAAAACGGTAAAGAAATTAAGAATCAGGAAATTTTGCTGAATCTTTTTGGCCATTTTTTGTTTTAAGTTTTGGAAGAGAACTCAGCATACGTGAATTGTTTACAAAAATCGGAAATTTTTTCAGTATTTCGAAGGAAATATTGCGATGGGAATCTGACAACACTGGTTTCCGTGGTAACTAGATTCAATTATAAAAATAAATTTCGATTTGAGCCTTATGTGGGAATAGTGAAAATTATAAATCTTTATTTACGCACACTAGATGAAAACAACTAAACCAATTCGAACCAAATTTTCCATGATGGTAGCTGGAAATTGTTTGATTTCCTATTTTTGGTCACAGTCTTTAAAACTCGTTTCTGAGAATATCCCTCTGTTACTAATTGTCATATTGTTGTAAAACATACAGTGCTCATGTATTGTAAGGTGGACTATTTTAAATCCTACGTCATTTAAATCGTCTAAAAATCTCAGTATATTTTACAAAATTGTTTCTGAGGTAGGTTTCAAGTAGTTATTATTTCCCAGCAGCATACACGTAGATTTAGCGTGATTATTACCATCTATTCAAAGTTGAATTCAAGCAGCATCAGCCATTAAATATTTAAATAACGTTTAATAGTTTTATAAAGTACACACAATGGTGATATAAACATGAATTTTCTACGTCTTTTACAGTAATAGTTAAAATTAGTGAGATTTATAAAAGTAGTGAGATTTATAAAAGTAGTGAGATTTGCAAAAGTAGTGAGATTTGTAAAAGCAGTGAGATTTGTAAAAGCAGTGAGATTTATAGAAAGTAGTGAGATTTATAGAAAGTAGTGAGATTTGTAAAAGTAGTGAGATTTG
>JAGDQP010003204.1:55360-90370 GCA_022664845.1 Lepisma saccharinum
ATATATATAAATATACACTTTCATATCGTACCGATCTCAATAGGTATATTTTCTTCGAAATCTACCTAACAAAGTATAGACCATCGAGGGAGCACAAATGCTTCGTTTGAGCGCTATACACTGCTGGAAGCTCCGGATAATGAAATCCAGAGATTGATATTTCTAATGTAAAATAAACGTACCAGTAATGGACACTTTAAGGAGACTTTTCACAGTTATAATTCCTAACCCAAATACAGTTTAAATGTATTGATCAAATGAGAATGTTACACATTCTCCCTTCTTTATTGTAGTGATTTCTGCCCACTACTTTCATTAACATACACTATTTGAGAGTAAATGACGGTTTTTTTTTCGAACACTGCTTTTGTACCAGTGATGGACATGGGAAAACCTGGATGTTCTTGTAATTGACACCCAGAAATGGACATAGTGCTTAACGCGAAATAATGTAAATAATGTTTCTCATATGAGTACTAAACAAGATTATATGTTGAATACTATTTTTCGATTATCTGATTGTTTCATGGAATTCCACTTAATGATCATTCCGAAGGTCCTGGGTTAGAAAAGCAGCGGTCGACCATCCTCAGTGAGGTTTTAACAAGGTTTTCCTCAGTGGTTCCAGGCAAATGCTCTGATGGCACCTTTAACTTGGACCTGTCCCACTCCTTACCGCTTCCTTTCCTCTACTTTATCCCGGCCTGAGTCATAGATTCCTTGTGGCTATAAAAATGCAAATTCTAAGTTGTAATGAATAGTGTCCATTACTAAAACAAATAATTACATTAATGGGCATTCCCGCGTCCATAATTGGAAATAATGGGACCAAAAAAATTTCCTGACCAGCTTATGATCACGAAGAGTAAATAATCATTCCAAGTTGAAATAAAACAACTAACAGAATTATGGTTTCACCTTCGTAGGGGAGGAGAGTTTAGCGCCCTCACACTTTGTGCGCACATGCTCATGGCTTCAATTTCCGTTTAGGGCTATTGGAACGAAGTGGTTCCAAGCTCACGTTACCAAAAACTGTAAGTCTTGTCTTTACAAGCTTATCAGCTTGCTTAGGACGTTAATTACAAGTCATTAAATCAAGAATGTCGAATTCAACCCAGCCATGAATAATGAGTGTCCAAAACAGGACAAGAACTGACTTTGCCATATCAGTAATGTACACCCCCCTTTGCATTACAAGCCTAAGTTATTGTTTGTTTGGACATTGTTACCTGGTAGTAAGTAGTCCCACTTCATACTTATTTCTACCCAATTTTACTTTAGGAAGTGCCTGGTAATCCTCTACTTTCTTTAGGGATCACTTGCACCCTCACTGGATAATTTTGGAATATGCATTTTTGGATAGTGCAGGTCTAAAGTCTTTGACGGTACCAAGCCGCCTAAGTCCTGCTATAAATGGTATAGAAAATATGAAGCTGTAAAGTTCACTTTCTTGCGCTTGCGGCAGCCTATAGCAACAAAACGAAGCAGTTGTGCAACCTTGATGGTCTACTTATTTAATTTTCATGCTAAGAATCTTGTGAGGTGTTTTTCTCGGTGTAATCTAGCAACACCCTGTAGAAACATGTTAAAGTTCTACTTTAAAGCTCCAATCGTCGAGTGCATGATATAGGATGGACAAACATACATATTTTTATATATATATAAGTTGACCATCTTTTATTCAGGGGTTTATTTGTAGAGGGAGGAGGGGAAAATCCCCTGGCATCTCGTGTGTTTTCCCTCATACCTCACTTACCGGTTTTCTTGTAAGGGGGCAAAACCTTTCCACAGGATATTGCAAACAATTCTTTCGTAAACCCATATTTCATCTCACAATGTTCGACTAGAAAAAAATTGATTTACGGAAACTTTATTCAACATTGATCTGGTACCACAGATTTTCTCGTATTACATGAGGGCTGTTCAGTGAGCTCTATATTTAATCATGCTAGACAGAGTGATCGATCAATGTCTCAAGTTAGACATCAGATCTAAGAATTAAACCTGATCGTTCGCTTCCAATCTAATCCAATATGGACCGAATTTTCAGCCGTAATTAAAATTTTCACATTGGTCGTCCTTGTGCGATCAGTTTTTCCTTGATTGTTGAGCAGCGACGAATCCTGGGGGAAAATAATGGGGCTACAATATTTCATTTTAAATAGTCGGGGGATGAAGGAGCGTATGACATATGAATAAAATAAAGAATACTGTTAAAACTAACGGGCTAAGATAAATTTTTGGAGGTGTAGCTCCAATATCATCCCTTATTATGAGATACTGAAATACTCATAAAATAGCATATCCAATAAATATGTGATAGAATTGCTTTACATATGAAGTAAAGCAGTGTATTTATGCTCAATACCCCAATAGGTACGGGTATGCTTGTGAATTAATTTCCCCCTACCTCTATTGGTAATAAATAACTCTCCTTTTATTTAAACGCCATTGCTAATTTGTTCTTGGTGGCGTCTGTCGATCAGCACTTTTCATAAGTATACGCTGTTAAAGTCGTCTGCTACTGAGAATTGTGGGTGCCGCCATACTGGCTTTAAACAAACTGTTGCCTAGGAAACCTGCCATTTGATTTCCATAGGATTTTGAGAGAGGTTTCAAAAGTAGGCTTGTGCTCTGTAATTAGAAACATTTTAACTGATATGTGTTATCATTTAGTTACTTCAAAGTTCAGTTGACAATAAAAGTATAAAATATTTACAGATCTAATGAAATATTGGAAGAAATATCGTATTTAATCTGACAACCCACCTGTTGCATTATAGCAATGGCGTTATCATATAACGCGTTGTTAAATATTTTGCAAAGATGAAAGTCATATTGTCAGCCACTGTGTAGTGAAGCATTATTTTCACTAAATGGAGTAAAAGATGAATCACCATGTCCGAATTTGTGATGAAATAACTGAATTAAACGTACAAAGACGTATTTAGGAGTGAGTCCCAGGAACCGATCCCCTCCAAATTCAGAGTTATAGGCAGAATTAATATAATTTTAGGCGTAATGATGTACATTTAATACACATTTCATGCCCAGACACGCCTTTAACATTCCCCCACCCAACCCGAAACCCCCCGGAACCTCCTAAAACCATCTTCTGGATAACTGTCTGCCCAAACACATACATTACCTTGATACACGCGAACATTTACAGGTAAGATCCACTTTCATGAAGTTACCAGCAGACGAATCGCCTACATTATAATCACTGATTACAAGGACTGGCATTTTTTTTAATTTCATGTATAGACGATATGCTCTTTTTTATTTTATTTTAAGACTGTAAATTAGCCGATCACTTTTGTTACGCCCATGCAATGTTCTAGAACACTGTTTCCAGTGTTTTGAAAGATACCATAACATAGATCAAGCATGGCCAACAGAATGGCATTGGGTGGCACGCGACCCTTCATGTAATTTGTGAGGTCCGCGATAACATAAAAACTACAGCAAATTATAATATATGTAATCAAATTTGCTTTAAAAGCTTATAATTACAATAAAGTATTTGAATTTAAATATATTTATGGCTTTCAAGCATTTAAGACTCGGGGTAAATGGATACCAGAAGCAGTTGACCAGGGCCTAAGTTGAAGGTACCCTCCCGGCAATTGTCTGGTGTTGCTGAGGACAAACCCTGCAAAAAAAGACTGTCAGGAAAGTTAGCCGCTGGAATCACAATAAAGTATTCTACGAATATATTGTTAATTTAATAGTAAAATGATTTTACAAAGATAGCAATTACATACATCTATTTCCTTGAAAAGCTGCAGAGTTTATTTTTACTCAAGTTCTGTCTAAAAGTGTGCGACCTGCATCATCATATAATGGTCCTCGTAAAGAAAGAAGTTGGCCACGTCTGCTACAGGTCTTCCCAACTTGAGAATAGAAAACTAATTTCAAATCAAACATAGTTTTCTTTCGGTAACATAATTATCGGCATCGAGTTCAGAGTGTGCCACGTGTATTCAAACATACAGCTTTATCGTAACTAACACTGTTACATAAGCCTCAGAATTCAGGATAGTTTATTTCATTACATAGAATCTGCCCTTGTAGTTATTTTCTAGATTCCATACAAAGTAGTTACGCACCCCTTGTAGATAAATATATGATAAATATATTTTAAGACTATGGCCTTTGCCTGATATTAGCAGTTCCATTAGAATTTGTAGGATTATCCATTGCAGTCTTAATCTCAGTTATTTAATCCGAGAGATGATAATTCATGTTTTAAATGAGTATAGTATTTACCACTATCTATCGATTGAGAATCTGTTGTAAAAAATATAAACAATTACTGAAAATACCTTAGTGAAACATTAATTAGACATACTTTTAGAATTTATATGAACTATAAATGCTACTATGCCATCCAGTTGATCCTAAAGAGGCTGAAAACAACAAACAATTGTTCCACGCCCCCTTGAATGCAATTAATATATTAAAATATAAATATACACAAAGTCTTTTAATGCTGTTACTAGGAACTAAATACTAACAAAGAGAGAGTTTCTGAAACAAAATAGAATTGCCAAATCTAAAACAAACTGGATTGTAAATAGACTGCATATCTTCATCCGTAACAGTAACTAACGTCTTCTTTCCCTTTATACGTTTGACATAAAACATAGTATCTTCAGTCAAACACAAAGCATGTAGTCATATTGTAAGGTATAATATAACTATTACATGTTATAAATATGTTAAGAAAACCGTTTTGTCTTTCTCGTCCATACTAAACGCGTATGCTACACCGTGTGTATAAAGCCAGTCGTTCTGGTTGCTAGGATACCGCGCGGCAATGACGTCAACTTTAACAGCGTATAGTATGCGGCAAAACAAACTGTACTGAAATGTGCGCATGTGCGTTGTGGGAACTGTCTGTGACGCCTTCTATGCTCTTTAGTTTTGTTGCAAGTAGCACAGAGTGCATTTGGCGTGGTGATAATGATCCTAACAACAGAGGAGAAGGTGTTTATTGTGGAGCACTATTTCCGGTCATACAGATTGGGGAGACAGAATGGGTCGACCTTCATTAGTGGCCCATTCCTTTTTCTTGTCATGCCAGAGAAGTGACAATGGATGCAGTAAAACGGAGCTACAGTCCACACCGCGAGGGGTTCACTTGCTCATCGGCAACAACACTTTGAAGATCTCTTAATTTCCTGTGGAATGGCACTTCCGTATCCTTGTTACTCCCTTGATCTCACGGCCACCGATGCATACATATGGAGCATACTGAAAGAAACCTTATTCCGGTCGGATGCCCCTCCTAGAAGTGTTCTCGAACTACGGAATAAAATACAGGCCTCTTTCGTCTCGTTGCAGCAACTGTTGTAATTTCCGTACTGTTTGTTTTGCCGCATACTGTAAATTGACTATATTCCATGAACATTCAATTGAAATATATTGAAATAATTGTTAGAAGTTGAAGTCATAGCTTTTCCAGCCGCTCTCTAAAATTGTTACGGTCATGGAAGTGAATTTAATTTTATATTTATGGCCTTCAGGGATCAAATGCTCAGGCCGGGATAGGGGAAGGGAGAGAATGCAAGAAAATGTCGACTAGGGCCTCAGTTGAAGGTACCATCCCGGGCAAATCCCTGGTGTGACTGTGGAAAAATGTCAGGATAGTCGACCGCTGGGATTCAACCCACGAACATTCTACCACTGAGCCACGGTCGCTCGGTGTTTTGGCCTTGGACTTCAAAATTGTATTAAAGAGGCACATATAATAGGATGTGTCAATTAATTTTTATTTGCTACGTAAGGCATTGATGCATTGTTTCATTATTCATGCATTTGTTCATAGATTTTAATCTAATCCGTATACGCTTACAATGAGTAGGAACTGTATCATTTTATTTGCATACATTTTAAACACTACGTTTGCTCACCGATGTTAATTGCATACACAGACAGCATTTGTATGCCACTGTTAATTATTTCAAAGAAGTAACATCGTTCTATGTGCAAAATTTGACAAGTACAAGAACTGTCAGATAAATAGTTAATGTATTTGAAATAGACGTTGGTTAGCAAATTCTGCGAAATAAAATCAACCACTACAAAGGGTATGATGCAAAATAAAGGAGTTTGATTCGATTAAGAGAGTTTATAGGGACATCCTTTATTAGAATACGAGAAACCCAACTTCAGCCATTCCGAGAACATGTCCATTCACATTTACACACTTTGTCTTGGGAATCCAGCAATAAATCATTCGTAGTACCTGTGGAGAACATATTATCCAATTTATTTGTCTTTCCTAGGAATATTCTGGATATTAATTCTTCATGCAATAACTTCAGTTTCGAGATTTGTCTCAAATTAGATGAAGCATACATTATGAGATTTGATTAGCCGGTGAAGTTTAGAATAGAAGGTCTAGGAATCACTGATTTACGAGCAAAAGAAAACAAATAGCATTTTTTACAGAACTTTTACCAAAGACTGACTCAGAATAAAGGGTGGAGGCAAGAAATCATAAAATTATATCCTAATTTGAGGCAAGTGTATAATATATTTAGTTTTTTTTTTTTTACCCTTAAAGAGTAATGAGTTCTGTAATTTCGGACCATTCTTCTAAGAATGTATAAATAAACTAATTTATTATTTAAAAAAAATGAAATTGTTACGTCAGACCCATAAGAGACGTTAACTTAGTGTGTAATATGCAATAGACTGACTTTCCACAGCTCAAACAATTATGGCATGAATTACCAGTGAATGAATATATAAATTATTTTTACTTTCTACGGAATTTCTGAATACATTATTTTTTCCTAAGTTTTATTTTATATCCAAGGAATATACGCGTATTTACACACAAATTACTTTTTTTTTAAAATTTAGACCAATAAAAAGTAACCAAAAGGCTCTTGGTTGTAAAAAAAATATGAATTTATTTATGGCCTTTAGGTATATCAGGCTCAGTCCGGGATAGAATGGACAAGATTATGGAAAGTAGTCGGTTAGGACCTATTTATAAATACCATCCCGGTATTTGCCTGGTGTGACTGAGGAAAACCGCAGTCACGATTAGCGGTTACTCGGATCGTTCCCAGGATCTTCTGATTGCTAAGACAATGCTTTACCAACTGAGCTACGGTCGTTCGGTAGTAAAACTTATGACTAGAGAAAAATATTACTGTTTCCATTTGTACTCCTGTCCTCTTCTATGACGTCAACAACAGGTACGCACACACAAAAAAAAGGAAACTTAAAATGTTCCTGGTGTCAACAAAATGTTTCATTAAGGCTAATTCTCTTAATATAAAGTGACGTGAATAATTACCACCTGTCTGCCAGAAAAGGAGGTGACGGTATAGTCGAGATTGGAATCAGGAGGAGGAACACTGTTGCTGAAAAGGGTAAAAGAAGACAAAGAGAAAAGCTACAGGTGGAAAAGACATGGGCTTTAGGAACAGTCTCTGAAAGGTGTCAGATAAGTTACCTTTCGCAACTGTTGTTTTAAATATATTGCTGTAATGTGAAGGAGACAGGGAGAAACATACACACAAACGACTAAATTAGTTCCTCAGTAATTCAAATTCAACCAACTTAACTGCGACTGCTCCTGACGTTCCGTCAGAATCAATTTTCAGTGTAATACCTTTTATCGTATAGACTTTATCAATATATAACAAAACAAAATTTAAAATTTTCATTCAAGGTAAAGCTATGTTACCAAACTATTGTAAAATAACTTAGTATTAGAATATCTTAAGATGATCTTCATGGAACGATATTTGTACCTTTAATTTATACACTGTTCGTCATAAATTAATGGACAAACGAATATCAGACAGTAGAATGAAAATCAAACATGTGTTGGTACACTTTATTTGTGACTGAAAAGGAGCTTTTGTACCCCGATACAGTGATAAAAACAACGTCTATTTTGTATTTCCTCCCTTTTGTCATTGTCACAAAGATATTTTTGTTCTTTTTCTCGCGGCTGCTGGACACTAGACTAGCATATCAATGAGTCTGTTTCCATTGGCGGTACTTAGATTGAAATTTACTGGTCTGATGTTATTTCGGAAGAACTATGAGTTGAATTGTAACCTGTCCCATCTTCTTGAAGCCTATTTGTAAGCAGCGAGCCTTTCCTTTTAAACAACGGGTATTGCGTTAACAAGACTGTCTTTAAGTACGTTTACTTTCGGTTCGCAGAACAGAGGTTATCCCGTACAGCACAGTTACACTCCCTTTATATGTCGAGAATATTCCCCAAGAAATTTTAAATATGCCTGGAATGTTCCAGGAATTTCGTAGTCCATACGTGAAATATACATGGAATAAACTAAAGCTCCACTCCAGAAGTTTCCATGACCAGACGGTTACAAAATGTGTCCCAGAGGCACAGATATACAGCTGTACGTCCTGTTTGATTAAAGCAAGGACTATCAATAGGTTAAATGCTTTTGATGTGTTCGCAGTTTGCAGAATCTGCCAATCCTTGATTGTCGTGTGAAAGGAATTTAGAAATACCCGGAAATGATTCGATTATTCATTCTCTTCCCCACAATGCTTCATTGAATCATAAATTGAAGAAATTCTGAAAAGAAACAAGACTAAAAGAAGTTCAGTGGAATTTGGTTAACTCGAAATTTGCATTTAAGCAAGTCTCTGGCACAATTATTGTCGACTTGTATAAGGCTAAGTGGTTCATGGATATGTTTTGAGCAGCATTATAAATTACGTATATGTGTACTTCGTGTACTACACTAGGACATCCATTACAATTTTGATCAACACATCTTCGACTTAAGGTTTCCAGAATAACGTTACGTAAGTAACGACAATATAATAAATACAATTAACATTTGTATCCTCTCATACTCGTCGTGCAAGAATCTAGAAACTCTTTCTTTTCAAATCGTCACAAGATATATACCCTGAGACTTACCACCGTGTAAACATTCAGTTTCTTGTAAACACTCACTATAGTCACAGTGCAAACCTCTTTTACATCCCTAAATCAAGGTTATCAATAATTAAGAGATCTGCATATCTTCAGTACAACCTTCCAGTAGAATTCTGTCAACTTTCACCTATCGTTGATATATTCTCCTGAAAGCGCGGTCCACGTAAATTATTTACACGCAATGTTTCAAACTTCTTATTATCTCTAAACGTTGAAATTTCAATTTTTTAAAATGGTTAATGAAATGTATTTGAATACATTGAAATGCATAATTACACAAACTATTTATCATCATTAAAATGTAAGCAAACCAGAGCAAGGTAACCATGGGAACGGAATATTTAGAACCTCAACAGGTGAAAATCTTTTTCTTACCTTCTCAGCTCTCTTTTATTTTCATTGTGAAAGTTACCGTGAACCAAAATTAAGAAGTTCTGATATCATCATAACTCTTTCGTGATACCTTAGAAGGAACTTCATGCTTCTTACGATGCTGAGTTTACTCACTTCCAGTTCCTTATTTTTTTTTTCACCCTCTCTTCTACATCAGCATGTTTTAATATAGAAAAAAAAGTGAAAAAAAAGAAGAGAAAAGACGGAACACTAACGCTCCCTGACGGAAAGCTCCTTAATTTACATCCGAGACAAGAAGCAGCGGAAAGAGATTTCTGTCCCTTTTCACGTGTAAATCACCCGGTAATGCCCGAGGAGCCATTAGTTTGCTTTGCTGAGCACGAAAAAGGGTTTCCGTAGCAGATAGATTACTTCAATAACAAAAATAATGAACCGCTTTAAACGTTATACACGTTACGTGTATGATTTATTTTTTTATAACCAAATATTTGACTTTATTTTTTACTGTATGTCATATTCGAATCACGAATTGCTTTATATTACTATAAAAGTGTGGTAACAAACCTTTTGCACTTACCTCCTGATTATTTTGGTTAATGATGGGGTCGAGTTGCACGGGTAGTACAATTTAGCATACATATATTTCAAGTGTAGTACAAGGCATAATCCAGGGTAACTAATCACAGAATAAAAGTATATTTGCTGAATTAGTGTTTAACGATTATTGTTTTATGGCAGGAGCTGAAAATCTTTCTGACGTCACTGTGCATTTCTCTATTTCCTAATATGCCAGTCGAGCCAAAAATCTTGTTCTTGAAATCAAACAGCGTGTCAACACGTCAGTGTAACAATTTTGTGGTGTGTTTTACGCCATATAAATTGTGACTTTTCTTAGCAGATACGATTTGGTACTATGACTCTGAAGGTGTGGTGTGTGCACTGAAGGGTACAAACTAAAGTTTATGAACTTAACCTCTCTCTATAGAGGCCGTGTCCCGTAAGAAAGTCCATCAATTCACCCTGTATCTTTAGATGTTTTATGTCTTTCCTTTCAGCCACGTCTGGGAGGAACTATTATTTTCTTCTGCTCTTGGTAGACTGATTCCGGTAAATCTTCCAGGACCTGGTTGTTGTATCATCCAGCTCTTCGGATCTTTCGTTGAATATCCTAATTGTTCTCTCCTTCAACCAGTACTTGGCTCCCAACTGTTGCATTTGCAGGTGCATGGTCACCTTCGTCGTGGCCATCTGGAGTGCCTCAGACTCAATCTTTGTGACAGAGGAAATGTGTGAAATGTTTGTTTTAACCACCGTCGAATATATTTTTTGGTGTTGGCAGATTGTTGAACTATTATAAACAATTTGTTTCCAAAAAATAATGCTAAGCAGCCGAAGCTCAGGCTGGTAGACCGTTAACTTTAAAGTCAGCTCTCGGTAATAGAGCGTTGGATTAGCCTTCGGGAGATCCTGGATTCAATCCCAGTAGCTGACCATCCTGACTGAGGTTTCTCCAGGCCTTTTCTCACTCACACCTGGAAAATACAGGTATGGTACTCTCAAACTAGGATCTGACCAACTCTTTCCTGTATCCTTTCCTCTACCTTATCCCAATCTGAACTTAAAATACCTAAGGACATAAAATAAATTCAAAATTCAAGTGATCTGTGGCTGAGTCGAACACAACGGCTAGCAATTGCAATTTTGTTGTTCAAGGATTTATCTTCAGTCAAAACAGGCTAACACCTGGAAGATACCTTTAAAATAGGCTTTCTTACTGCATCCTTTATCCTTCCTTATTACACTCAGAAACAAAGATGCCTAAATGACATTAATTTATTTCGACTCAATATATTATTATCCTATAAGACAGCGCTGTTGTAGAATGCACCACATTTTCACAATAGGAAGGATTACCTAAATGTGATGAATGACTAAGAAATATGCTTTTCAACAACGTGGTACTGCTATTAAGAGCTTAATGCCAGATGAGCCTTCCGTTAAACAGAACACCTATATAATAGCTAATTGAATATTTGTCAGCCCTCTGAGCGTTACACGTTTAATACAATTGCTTTTTGGCTGACATTTGTCAAATCCATTTCAAATATTCGATCGTCGTTTCAATATTAGCTATATTGAGGCGTTCCCATTGGCTACATTGGAATGGTTGAGGTAGGAAGAGATGGTGAAGAAGTAAGCGTGTGTGTGTGTATGTGGCATAGAGAGAGAGAGAGAGGGATAAGAAGAGAAAGGGAGTCAGAGGAAAGGAAAAAGAGAAAATGGAGCATAAGAGATAGAGAAAGGAATAGAGAAATGAAAAGATGAGAGCAAAGGACATTGAGAGAAAGACAATGAGGAAAAGACATGAAGGGAGAGAGAAAGGTTGGGAAAAAGAGAGAGGAAGAGAGCGAGGTGGATAAAGGACCGAGAATTCTTACTTGTGGAACCCCTTTTCTTCCAAATGTCACTTGTGGAACACAAAAACCACTCTCGTGGGTTTCTTGGTTGCTCTATTTTTAAGCCTTCCTTGCTGTATTATATTTTGAGGGACAAAAAGCGGAAGGATACAGGGGGAATCACGACATTTTAAGTTTGCGTGTAGCTGGAAAAGGCTGTGGCTAATGGCATCAGACATTACGTCTTCTCCCCCTCGAGACATAAGTGGTTTTGGTAGCTACCATTCAAAATGCATGCAAGTCTCTTGTGTACGACCATTGCTAGCCCTTGTGTACGCTTTAGGGTATTCTGAGCTGGCTAATGCTTTACAAACCAGAAAACATAGAAATCCAGATTAGGAACTAGTTACCTAGCTTAACCACTCGTTTTGTACTCTGTGATAAATAAGTTTTAAATATACGAAGTTAATTCGAAAATAAATGACGTAATGGGCTGTAAAGTTAAATCTGTAATTATTGAAATAGATTTCTTGTTTAGCATCAAGTAAAAAAACTAAACCAGGGCAGTTTTGGATGGAAAGCGATCTGGACTTCCTTAAGCAGAAATCAGAAACACGCACATATCGAATTAAAGGATACAGGCTAGAAACTTAATATATTTCAGTAATAAGTCCTACCTCGTACATAATAATCAAGAACTATTCTAATTCCACCCGATTCCTCGTTAAAGGGAAATTAATTACTTTTAAAGCTGTTGCATTCCATATTTTAGCTCTTTATACTAACCTTGCCAACGCAAAACGAATAGAAACCAAAGATTCGCTGAATTTAAGAAGAAAATATTTCATTTAATAACTAAATGAAGTTGTGTTCTAGTATAAAACGTTGTGTAAAATATACATGAATTTGAAATTATTCTTGATTTCTTAAATAATAGTGATTAGTGTTTTGTCTGTAGGCAAATTGATGACACGAAGATACACAGGGAAAGTGAGCCGATTGTGATTTGCTGTTACATCGCATCGGATGAAGATGACTTCCTAAGAACTTAGCATTAAGTGAATTCCGTAGCACTACGATTTGTGTGTTCCTGATGGCAATCTCAGTGCCCCTTGAACTATATGCAACCCGAAATTACGCTGGGTGATGCTTGGTTGCATACAATACAGTTTTGCATTTGAATTTCAATTTTATTTATGGCCTTTAGACATCTAAGGCTCAGACCGGGGAAGGGGAGGGAAAAGAATGCTGGAAGGTATCAGCCAGGGCCTAAGTTGAAGGTACCATCCTGTCAGTTGTCTGATATGATTAAGGAAAAAACCTCAGTCAGGATGATCGACCTGTGGGATTGAGCCAACGGTCTTCCGAAAGCTAAACCAACTAACGCTTTACCAGTGAACCACGTTCGGTCGTTACTTTATAGGTTGCATTATTCTCGCGTGACCACAAAAATATAATGAAAATCATATTCAAGACGGGAAGAAAGTACACTAAAACCTCGTTCATACGTACTTGATGGAACCGGCACCGTTCCGCATGAACAAGATTTACAGGAATATTCACTATGTAGAAGCAACTCTGGATTCATGAAAAATAAGAGCAAATAGTCCCCTCTAAATTGATGGCTAAATCATTAAACTCGGTTAATAGAAAATAGACTTATTGATATTATATATTTTGTGTTACGTATTAACAATGACTGCTAACTTTTTAAGTTAAAATTGTATAAAAAAAGAATCCATGACAGTAAAGCCTTCTATTTGTAAGAAACAGAAAGAGGAAAGGATATTTGGAACATATTACAGTAACTTAACAATCACAATTTGCTACTGTTTTGTCTATGTTACAGTTAACTTGAAACAATCAAGTAAACTGAACCTTTAGGTCCTCAAATAGAAAATTAAAACAATATGAACAAACAAACACTAGAAACCAGAGTATTATACATTCCGAATACAACCAAAAGTTAATTATAAATTTTAGTATCTCTTTCACAGATGTCATGCGAGAGAAATCATTGATGTTTTCAAGAAATGACGAATGTTCAATATATTTAACAACCAGATAAATTTGTCAAAAACTGATTTTGCTCACATCTTCCCCCCATTCGCAAAGTTACCCCCAGTTGACGATAAAGTCAGCTCCACTTCTCGTAACTATGATGTTTCTCTTGTGTGAAAGAATAATTTTTGTACTAAGGAAGTGGCGAGAATACTGGAAGAGCTTAAATTAATTACAAAAATCTTGGTGATGGTAAGTGAGTGCTTGGATTTAATTGTTAATTGAACTAATAAAAAAACGCACAGAGAGGAAAAATGTCTGCTAGTGATGTTCAAAATGTTGTTCTTTTTCCGCTTTATCCTAGACAATGTACTAACATTTTTTCTCTGGCATTAATTAAAAACAGTGCTTGTATGTACCTGTAAGTTGTGAAACTTGTTTAAGCGTAGGTGCTTTTAACTTTTTTTTTTTTTTTTGCGACTAGACGAATTGACTTCCAGTCCTGTTTGAAAAAGTGGAAACCATATCAGATTTATTTTTTTTCTCTCTGTGATAAGCCGAGAAAATCTGAAGCATTACTTTTAATGGAAGTTACAGTGAGTTGGAGTAAGGGAGAGGCAAAAAATAGTTCCTTGAGCATTAGATAAAAGGGGACTCATTTTTCTCTCTTGCTATTTTCCTCCTCCCTCCCTCTCTCTCTCTCTGTCTCTCTCCCGCATGGAGCATCGAACTAAAAAATGTGAGTTACGCTCCCTGCGGGGCCACAAGTAATGACCGGGAAGAGATTGCGGCTAGAGTAGCATCTGGGACTGTGAGAGACACAATGCCAAGTGACGTCACTTTTGAAGTCAGTCACTCCCCCTACTTTCAGAAAAATATGCTCCTCTCTTTTTCTTTCTTTCTCACTTGGAAGACAGTAACCAGCAGTTATAAAGGTATTCTTTGTACGATAATTTATTTATTAACAATGATTACGAATATTTCGAGAGGATGTTCTGTCATACACACACACACACACTATATAGTCAAGAATTTATTTTATGTCAACAATTGCAAGTGTTTATGTATATATAATTTTTAGAGCATCTTTAGGTACACTGTAAAAAATGAATTGTTCTTTTATATTTTTAAACGATATATTCAACAACCCAAAATAAGTCAAATTTCTCAAGTTCTGAACACTTTGCATGTGGAATGGTGTAAATAAATGACAAAACTGAGCGTGTTATCAAATTCAGTGTGTACCGAAGACCAAGAACGTCTCAACTTTAGATCCTATTTTGAACACACCATGTGTAGTTTAATTCATTAATACCTACCATTTAAAAAAAATGAATGAAGAATGAACTTTCGCAACCACTTTTAGATGAGTTTATAAAGGGTAGAGAATATTAATAGGCAGTTTGATATTCTTGTAGGGAAACGAAACCAGTCGCTTCCGAGGAGGGGGTTGGAGGGGTGTAGTATTCAGCTGACCACGGTAGTAATGTGGTGTGAGACGACCAAACAGCGTCTCCAAACTTCTGGGTTCGAATCCTGACTGGGGCAAGGGTGTTTGTAGCTTTTATAAACTTAGTAGTTTATAGAACTGTGACAATTCGAAATCATGAGTTACTTGAACGGTCTAAAAATACAACTTTCATATTTTCATTCAAATCGTTCAAAAATGCCTTTAATAATCAAATTGTAGGGTTTCAGCCATTCTTGAACACGTTAGTTATTCAGCACAAAATAAATACTTTAGACAAGTTCTCTATAACACAGTGACGGCTCGTGACACAAATAATAGGTAAAGTTTTATCAACACATCCATACTATCCTTGTTCGTTAACATTTATCCTGGGATTTCTGGGCTTAAAAAGGATACTGATAATGTCACTAACCGATCTTAGATGATGTTGACTGACTTTCTAGCTCAATTAATACATATCAAAAGAATAAGTGAAGCTGAACATCACTAACTTCAGCTGATGAGCCGCCACTGCTACAACAGGGAACATGATGTTTGTTTTCGAGAACGACTGGGTTTACTAATATTTTCTTTAGATTGTAGAACATCTCCGAAACGACTAAGAAAGTCGAACTGCCGTAGCCTACCTGCTAGAGCGTTGGTTGAGCGATCTGAAAATCCCGGGAACGAACCCAGTGACTGTCCATCCCGATTGAGGTGTCTCCAGGACATTTCTTCATTCACACTACACAAATCGTACCTTAAAACTAGGCCTTGGGTGACTTCTTTTCAACATCCTCTTTGCTTCCCCACTCCAGCCTGAACGGAAAGTCACTTAGAGGTCATAAATGAATTTAAACTAGTAAAGTAAGTTAAGTGGTACTTTTATTACGTCACACGTACACACAATGCACGTGTATATACAAATATTCACCAAAGGTTCGATCAACTTTTTACTGAAACTCCTCTGCATATAAACGTAGACTGTTACCATGGTAACCAACAATAAAGTTTGTCTGAATATTTCCAATACTTATAGCTTTTTCGTTCTCCCTATTTTCATGTTTTCTTTTTTTTCCCTTCCATTATCATGGCATTGAACAACAATTGATCTGGTGACGTGACTTATGTCCGCAACTGAATAAATGCATGTTCCATATAATAAGACACATACATTGTTGCCACCTGTTTTATTTGCAGAAACATGCTTTTCTTTCCTGTCAATATTGTGTTCAATAAAGAAAATATGTCTTTTGAGTATTGCATTAGAAAAACTAAATGTTTTCTATAAAAGGGTCTCGTGTGGAAATGTCATTTCGTTCACCGTCTGTTGCTTTATATGTCAGTGTTGTAAAATTTCTGATTGAAAGAGGAATGTTTGTTTGTTTTGTTTTTTTATTTCAAGGTATAGAACTGTCTTTATTATGTTATTTGTTTAAATTTGAAGATAGCAAAGGATCCAGAGAGGGGCCGCGGGTAGACCGCACCTCATCGTCAAGAGAAAATATTTTATTTCTTATAACATTATTTCAGCAATTTACCTTACAGGAAGCCTCGATTTGTTTCCAGACAAATCTAATTTATCTAAAAATGTAAAATATACTAGTTTCATATTCCATGATAAAACATAGCCGTATGACGGGGGGATGATAAATTTATACTGAAAAATATATTTAGTTGGGAAAGATCGAAAAGATCCGTGGTTTATTCCTGAGACCTGAGCCCTCTCTCTCTTGAAAATACTGGATCCGCCTCAGTTTGAATTTATTTTAAGGCTTTTAGGCATCTGAAGCTCAGGCTGGGATAGAGTGGAGAAAAGTTGTGGTAGATAAACGGCCAGGGTCTATTTTGTAAGTTCCTTCCCGGTATTAGTCTGGTGTGACTGAGGAGAAACACTGGAAAAACTTCAGACACGATGATCGGCTGCTGGGATCGATCCTAGGACCACCCGAATGCTAAGCCAGCACTTTACCACTGAGCCACGGTTGCTACGTAAATCCCTGTTTGAATATAATATAAAAAGCTATTGTAGTTTAACAGTGGTCCAACTATTTACAGAGTAAATAACGCAAGGCAAGGTTCTTTTGTTTTCAGAGCTCTTTTCAAACAAAAATTATTTAGTGTCCCTAATTTTATTTGCCATTAGTTCTAGGAAATTTGATCGTTCTAATATTTTTCCTCTTCTCTCTCTCACACTCTGAAAACAGGGTTGAATGGCTGTTGCATTTTAACGCTTTAATTCCACTTACCTTCGTTTGTAATTTACGTGTTCTACCTCTACGAGCGCTGACACCGGTTCACTGCAGGACTAGGGTTTTCCTAAGCTTCAAGTGGAGAATACTGGTATGGTACACGAACAAAGCCATGACCACTACATTCTCCTTCCTTGGCCCCAGTGAAAATAATTACATTGAATTAGATTCTTATAGAGATTTTTTTTTTGTACTGCACATAACTGTGTCTATGCTATATGTTATACAGCAAAACCTCATGAAATAAATATTATTTGGCACTACGTCACCGACCTATTATTCTATTTAGATCAGGGTTTCCACCAGGATTTTTAGTTTGGGGGGATGTAAAATCAAATTTGGGAGGGTGAAAGGGAAGTTTTGAATAGTATCTATCGACTTTTCAACGCAAAAGTTTTAATGTTGAGGGTGTTGTCGAGAATTTGGAGGTGACCCCCCCCCCACATGGGAAGTCTGGCGGAATCACTGATTTAGATAGATATATAGATCTGAACTTTTGTATTGGTTTAAGGCATCTACGACTCAGACCGAGACAGTGTAGAGCAAAGGAGTCAGTCAGGGCCTAAGATGAAAGTACTATCCTGGAATTTGTCTGATGCTACTAACGAAAAAAAAAACGGTCAGGACATCTAACTCAGAACCTCCCGATTGGGAGGGCAACGCTCTACTAATTAGATAGATAGAAAGATCACTTAAAATTACACTCTAAAAAGTCGCTGAAGGTTTTAGAATTACATTGAATCTATGACCTGAAACTGTGTCGCAGTCTGGGGTAGGCTAGATGAGAGGAATGCGAGAGGGATGTTGGCTAGGAACCTAGTTCGAAGTACCATCCCGGCATTGAGGAACAAAAAACTCTTGAGAAAGCTTAATTAGGATGAACAACTACTGGTTTGGAATCAATGAACTTCTGAATGTTCTACCAACTGAGCCATAAATATTCGGTAAAGCACATAGATGTGACTTTATTTTTGGTTTTGTTCCTTAGACCCCTTTAAGCACGGCGATTCTGTCGTGCGACATAGAAGTCGGCTGCCAAGCGATTTCTTTCGTACCTTTTTATGCACGTACGATTTGTTCCGCAAGTTGGTGGTCCCGAAGAAAAAAGAAAGTGTGTCGATACAGTGTTGTCAGTGTTTGTTTCTTGCATTCGCGTATACTCTATTTTTCTTATTGGAATACTGTAGAGAAAAGATGAAAGGGAAGATCCTTTGAACCCCAGTAGCGTTATATTAAATTCTGGGTTCCATGTAGTACATCTATCCACTGATTCTTCTTGATATTCCTATTTTTATACTCCTCTGAAGATTAATCCCAAATTACTTTTCATTTTGTCTTATTAAGAAGGTCTGGCAACACGTTCGCTGCAAAAATCCGAGCCGCGCGATTGCATAAAAGTAGTCATTGAAATCAATGTACTTAGAACATGTCACACGGTTTTTCACCGCTTGCCATGTCTAGAACACGACGACAGATAATGTCGCCGCGGTTGCATAAGAGTATCCATTTGCTATCATTGTTTTACAGAACGAAGGGATCCTGCTTCTTTTTTGTCGCGCGACAGAATCGCCTTGCATATTGTTGCACTGTAGTTTTAGTAATGAGATATTATTTAACCAGTGTTCGATGAACATGACTGTGGAAATTAAATCTCCTGTACACCGTAAAATAAAATAAGTTTCATATTTTGAAAGTATCTGTCACAGACCTCTTCAATCTGAACAGATGTCAATAAAAATTGTAATTCAGGCAGAGGAAAAATATTTTTGAAATTTCATTTCAATGACAGCCTTTGTGCATCTATGGCTCAGGTCGAGATAGGATAGGGGGACGGATTCATCAAGGGTCTAAGTTGAAGTTACCATCTCGGAATTTTTTTTGTGTGACTCATCAAAAACCCTGAAAAAACCTAAGTCAAGATTAACAGCCGTTGGTATCGAACCCAAGATCTCCCTAACGCAATGTGAATCCTCTACCAACTCAAATACGGCTACTCGACACAAAATATTAAAAAAGAAATTGTACGATTTAGTGTGAAGTTTCTTGCTTAAAATTCACAAAGCAACAATGGAAAATTAACAAAGTTAATTGTTATTATTATTTTTACACAATTAGAGTGAATTAATAGGCAGCTTTACTAGCGGAAGAAAGAGGTATGCAATAAAGGTTATATGCACAAATAAATACCATTCTACACTGGAGATATATTTACTAATGTGTTTGCAAGTACATTAAGCCACAACAGTACACTGCAAAAAAATTGCTGTGTTAATTCAACACAATGCGGTGTCCCAGCGTGACTACCACTTTTATGTGTTAAATCAACACAACACGCCGTGTTGATTTCGGTAATGTGAAAGAAAGAGTTACGGCCGCAGTGAGATTTGAACATGGGTTGCTCAGTTAGAAGTCGAGCATTTTACCGACTTGGCTAAATCGTCAGACAGAAAAGGTACTAGATGCAAACGATATTTAGTGAACAACATTTGAATTAAACGACTACACTATAGATTTAAACTTGTGTATGGGATCAAATATGTGTTGCTGAACTTCCAAAACAAACTAAGTTACTTGCACGACTTATCCCATGGTTTAATCACTTCCTATTTGTCAATTGAGAACCAGAATTCCCATTCATTGAGAATATTCTATTTCTATGAAAGCAAGCAAGATGGCGACAGTCAAACACTTGAGTAGCATTACTGCTTTCTTATCGTAACAACATGCCAAATGCTGCGCTTGCTTTCATAGAAATGGAACATATTCTCAATGAATGGGGATTATGATCCCTAATTGACCGATGGAAAAGTGTTTAAATCATGGCATAAGTCGTGAGAGTAACTTTGTTTGTGTTTGGGGTTCAGCAAGATTTTTTCAATCTAGTGCTTTTTCGGTCTGACGATTTAGCGAAGTCGGTAAAACGCTCGGCTTCTAACTGAGCAACCCCTGTTCAAATCTAGCTGTAACCGTAACTTTTTTTTTCTTCCAGTACCGACATCAACACCGTGTGTTGTGTTGATTTAACACATAAAAGTGGTAGTCACGCTGGGACACCGCATTGTGTTGAATTAACACAGCTATTTTTTACTGTGTACAGTTTTATCTAAGTAATCATAAACAGAATCTATATCTATGAAATCTCTGGATATATAAACCAATTTTTGCATTGTTTTACTAGTTGTTAGAACATTCCTTCGCTGCCTACATTTTTAAAAGTACTGACAATTTCATTATGGTGCGAGAAACACGCAGATGCTTTTTAGATGGATTTAATCAAGTGTGTAACTTTGATCCTGTTTGATTAATTTATTAAAACAACGAAGTAAACCATCTGTAAAGATAAACGGGGTTCTTGTTAGTTCATCATTGTGTACTGTTCACTTAGAGTAAAGCCGGGCAAAATGGCACACTTTGTATTGATTGCATCATACGTTTGGAACAAAAAGCGATAATTAAATGTTTAATACACAGATGGAACCCATTCGTAATGATAACGACATAAATTCATAATGTCTTCCTCGATTGAAGAAAGTAAAGGATAAAGTAATTGATCACTATAACTTCGGAGTGAGTAAGTAACCAGATGTCGTGAGAAAACATCAAGACATGTGACAGAACTTACTACTGAAGAAAGGCTCTGTACGTGCACACCTTAGAATAATGTCCTGTAGTGGATGTAGGAAGCTTGCCGATGAGATCAATAGATATACTATCTTGAGGTTCTAACACTATGTTGGATTCTTCTGTTGGCGATTGAGTATCCGGTTTATTCTTCATACATACTTCGCAGTCTTTCAGATGATCACGAATGTCCCAGAAGAAACTTTCTAGTACAGGGCAAAGAGTGATACACTGTTAATAAGTTAATTTTTTAGTCGTACCGTTAACAATGGAACTAGAATATGGGTTGAAACAACTAACAAATATTTCCATACGTATAATTACGTCGAATCATAGACGATTCAGGATCTTGCTACAGAATACAAAAATTCATTTCATTTAAAGCAAACGTGGTTCGGATTCCACGAACAACTATAGGTCCCATCCTATGTACGATTGCCACTGAAACAGGACAGAAAACATTTGTGCAAATAAATAAGTTATTGTAGAAATGTATCAAACTGTATATCACTTTTCATTATCACTTATATTAAAGGTGATTCATTACATCTATAATAAAAATTAAAAGTTGTTAATGTGTACTGATCTAGAATTTGAATTGAATTTCCTTTATGGTCCTTAAATATCTAAGGCTCAGGACAGAATAGGGGAGGGAAAAGGATGCGGGAAGGAGTTGGCCAGGCCCCAAGTTGAAGTTACCATCCCGACATTTGCCTGATGTGACTTAGGAGAAACCTCCAGTCAGGATAGTCATCCGCTGGGATCGATCTCAGAGCCTCCCGAAAGCTAAGCCAACTCCAAATTTCCAGATAGGGTTTGGTAGCACTCACAATGGGGTTCTTGGGGACATGAGACTCACGGTGTGTTTCTCTTGAGCTTTAATATTTTTATTACAAATTTTGTGCTGCTACGTCTAACGTAACGGAAAAACAATATTTTTTAAATACATAATTTTATAGAAAATGGGATTGCAACATTGGCACGTTGGGTGTTTGGTGATTTATACACTCACAGTATTTATCTCTTGTGTTGAATAATGTAAACAAGATTGGTGCGAACAAACTGGAAGCATTTTGATCATTTAAAATATGTTTTTAAAAATGGTTGGCAACACTGAGTGCACGATTCCTGCAGCTTTGAGCTAGTCTCGAATTACACCTGAAGCATCTCTATACACATTGTGGCTCCTGGGATTTATTTAGTGGACAACGGACGGACGGACGGACTTAGCGGTATTATAAGGCCCCTTTTCCTCTAGCTTTGATATCAAGGGACCTAAAAATAGATCATGGAGCGAAGCAAAAAAATGTACAAAGAGAATAAATGGAGACTATAATGGAATGATACAATAACATTTTGTATTTTGAATAGCTATTCAAAAATCCTTTCAATGCACTTTCACTACAAGTATTATTAAATACTTGAATATGGTTTCCAGAGAATAAACTACAGTATGTATGGGGAATAAAATAACAATAGGATTAAGTTCTCCCAGCTAGACTCATCAAACTGAATTACAAAATATTTTAAATAATAGATAGGTAGATGGGAGAGAATAAAAAATTACTATCAAAGAACGTTAAATGCGCATCGATTCAAAAAAGATAAACAACAGGCATGATCACTACTCAATAGCAATAAAAAAAATAAAAAGCAAAACAAATTTTTTCATAATACATGCGAAGAGAAATAATAGCTTGAAATTTTATTTTCCAAGGACGTAATGCAAAACTGATACTCATATCACTCTTTATCCTATCATATCTTATTGTATAGTTACATATTAATATTTTCAATAAGGACATAAAAATACACTGCAAAACCGAAATAAAAACCACCTTTGATAACTTGTGCTATTTTTATTTTGAATAAGCGACTGGGTACATACATGCTTGAGTTCGTAATCTATTGAATATTATTCATAAAAGATTTATTAAAGTAAAGTGCTATCTATTTGCAATATTTGAAACACATCAATATGTAACATCATAACTTAGAAAAAATAGTCTTTATGACCCAAAGAGACAGAGAAGCGTGTACAAGCAAATATTTCGTCACAGGCAATGCAGGGTCTGAGGGTACATACTAAATGTATGCAGTCAGATCCCGTGGTCCAGTGGTAAAATTTGTGAACACCGAATTAGCGCTGAGTAGACCTGAATGTTCCAACCCAACTATACCGGTCATTCTTGCTATGATTCTTTGTTTTTCATCTCCGTTTCACTGGAAGAATGCTGGGATGGTAACTTAACTTATCAGCTACCTTCTCTCGGAAAAGTTATAATCGAAGAATTTCATTCGCCAGGCGTGCTACAGTCTTAAGCCATAGTTTCTGGCTATTCAGCTATAATTCATTTTTTTAAAGGTATACAGCTATACACAAAACATTATATCATTTCATTTGAGATAACAAAGCTGTAACTAAGTCCCTCTTTTTTTTCTCAAAAGACTTTGATTTTTTTTAATCTGGACTGAAAAATCAACTATGGGCCTAGATCTGTCACAAACTTTGTTCCTCGACTGTTTCTCACGTAAAGAGACGGAGAACGTAACGCACAAGGTTTTAGTCTAGTTACTATACCGGTGTTTCCATGGTGAAACTGAGGAAATCACTGGAAAATCTCCGTTTGAATGACCGGCAAACGTATGGGGCTCCTTTGTATTGATCCAAAGTCTACGACAGCTACTACCACGAAAACTAGATCACTTTTCGTACAAATCTAACAAAAAAATGAAGGGTCTTTTAACCATGATAGTCTAACCCACTTTTACTACTTTTAAAGAAAAACATTTTTGAATGCTGGAATATTCTCTACATTTGAAATATTGTATTTGCTTAACTTTTCTATGTTAGATTACATTCTATTAACTATGTACTCCCTATAAAAGTACTTCCAAAATTTAATTATCCTCTTTCTGCTTTAAAACCTTTCAATTCAAAATGTTATTAAGACATTATAGATGTGACGGTGGAAAAGTAAACAGAGGGAAACAGCATCGTATAAGCAGGGTTACCAGACGTCCTTCTTTTGGAGGACACGACCTCCATTTTCCATATTGTCCTCCTGTCCTCCCTCCTTTTCTAAATATCTTGAAATGTCCTCCATTCTCTAGTGACCAGATTAAAAATTTCCGAATTGAATATATTCGTACAACTTTGACGCAAATACTTAATCTTAATATATATATTTTGTTTTACCGAAATATCAAGTAAATGTGTCATCATTTGGTCCTCCATTGGAAGAAAAATCCCCCTGTTGTCGTCCATGTTTAGCTTGGCTGTTAGCCAAGTCTAACGTCGCGGAATTTGAAACGCCAATGACAAGATCGACCATCCTGGCTGATGTTTATCAGGGTTTCCCTCAGTTTTACTAGGCGAATACCGGGATGATACCTTAAGTAAGACTGGACGATAGCTTCCTCATCCTCTACCTAGCCTATCCGTGCCTCAGCCTGAGATTTGTAAAGGCCATAAATAAATTAAAAAAATAGTCCAACCATTCTGCAATGAACTGTGACTTATCACACTGTCTTTTATGCTGTTAAAGCATTACGGGTCCGAAAGAAGGTACTTATTTTATGCATACACTTTCAATTTTGTATTTCTCTTTTTCTTTATATTATTTCAAAGCTAAATAAAAATTATTTGCGTTTATTTTATACGGAAAAGGGAATACATCTTCATTAACAATTAGCTTACCTAGTACTATCAGGAATTCTAAATCAATGAATCCAAACGTATTTTTATTATATACTAAGCATAAAGAAGTAATACTGTAAATTATAACTAACACATTAAGTATATTTAGTATCTAAAACACAAAGATATAAATCTCTTCGTATATTAATTTAGTAAATATGATTTTGTTATTATGTTTGAAACGAATGTGTGAAATGTTAATAAAATATTGATCTTATTGTTTTTATCTCTTCAGACACTTCGCGCTATCTATCAAATATGGTTTGAACGATTACGAAACCTAGAACAAATTAAACATACATATTGAAAAGATATGATATACATTATTCTTCTGTAGTTAACATATTATTTTGATTACAAGGCATCTGAAATGACACATTCAGTTGGCAACCCTGCAAGCAATCAAAGAGACTAGCCATTATCTGATTGTGTTTCACAACGCACGATGATTCTAACATGTTTACTGCCGCGAAGGTGTAGTTATCAATGTCCATTTACTATCTGTTAGAACCCATAAATTGTAGGGGGGATTGGCAGGCAAAGATGGTTATCACACTATTGGCACAACCATTATTGGAAACGATTTCATTTTTTTTTTTTTTAATTTTCACATTAAATTATTTCGAAAAAGTAGAATTGTTGTATCGCTTTTAGTACCTAAATGGTTATTTTTTATTGCATGCATAATTATGCATTTCAGTGTACGTTCGACCGGCTGCTTATTATATAAACAGATTATGCTTGTTTGTAGGTCATTATCCTTCTCTAGATTAGTTTCCAGATTCTGGTGTTTATGAAGAAACATGGGCAAGGTGTGCAGAGGCATGCTACAAGAAATCAATATGTTTCAACGATCTTTTCTTTTTCTACTTCTTTGTGCTAATACCTGATTGAACTCATCGCGACAGAGGAGTTTGTTAGTGACCTTGGAAGTGTGAACGACTACGAGATTAAAAGTAGAAGGAAGTCTTTAAGGTTTTGTGAAGAAAAAGGTAAGGGTAATGAAATAAAGATGGAGAGCAATGTAATTTATATTTTTAAGTTTTTGTAAGAAGCTTTCTCAGGATTGTCTCGAGGATGTATTATTCCTCACTTTCCCGCGTATGCTGCAATTGCGTTTATCATTGCTACGACTTCCAAAGCGCTGGGGATTCAGTGACCGGTTGGTTTAGTGATTCGAGTCGGGCTGATACGCAGGAAGACTGGCTTCGATTCCCGGCCACTGCACTTTCTTCGCAACTTTTTTTTTACTTTAAAAATAACTTTACTTTCTTGTACTCACAAAGAATTGCTCCCTTATTTTATTCCTTTTGCGTTATGAGTTTTGAAATTGTAGACAATCCGCTGACATAAGTTAAAAAAGTTAGGTAAAATATTTTTTCATCACGTTTAACACAAGAAACAATATTACAATTATTGATTCCCAGTCATACGTTCGGAATATTACTCCCCCGAGAAGGTCGTGCTTTTTTTTTTAATATGCATTGAGCTGTGCTTAACAATACAGGAGCGATCGATTAGCCTCAAAAGTGAAACGTATGAGGAAACATTTTATTTTATTTGTTAGTTTCTGTATAAACATGGTGTCTACTAATTTTTTGACTTTAAATTCCCTGAGTTTTTCAGGTTTTCCATTACATTTTTTCCAAATTCTCTGAGTTCTTAGCATAGTGGAACATGTAAATAATACACAATTACATATTTTAATCCCACCACTACTCAGTCCAAGCATCTTGTACATTGTTGGTATTTCAAAAGTGAGAAAAGAGAGTTTTTTGAAAATAGAGAATTTTAACACATTCAAAAAAAAATCCGGTCAGCAGTTGGAATTGAACCCAGGACCTCCTCCTTGCCGCGGCAGTACTTTTATCAATGTGGACAGTTCCACCTCATAAATTGCCCTGGGTTTTCCTAATAAATTATAGATTTCCCTGAGTTTTCCAGATTTATAAAATTCCCTGAATATTCCAGGTTTTCCAGGGTGGTAGACACCCCGTTAAATTTAAAAATAAACCAAAATTTTTTTAGCTCATTTTTTTTACGCCTGTTGCCGTTGTGCGGTCCATTGTTTTTCTGATTTACGCATTAATACTTGAGTTATTAATATCTTGGACTGTTCCTTACCTACAAATAATATTAATGCTGTTTGCAAGATTTAAGACATAAATAAAAGGATTAAGCGCTGCGATTTTACTTCAAATTTACCAAGGCTTCCTAGTCTCCCTTGAATAGTACAGTAACGCAACTAGTGTCAACTGCTCAGATCTTTTGCATATGTTTTCCTTATAGACAATGCTAATTATTTATTGTATTGAAAACCAAAGGTAATTTGCATTTCAAGGGAAACACTCCGAATTAACTTCATTGGGAAGGGATGCTAGGCTGACTCCTACTGGTATGCTTGGATGGGTGACTTTTCAAGTGCTCGTTTTCTACAAGCTTTTCTCTTTCAGTTGTCTTCTGGACTTTCAATGTTCTGCTAATGACATTCGGCCCACAACTTTCTAAGCAATAAATTCTACCAGTGTTCAAGGTAAAGCTGATGTCTTTAAGTCAAAGGCTGATGCATACACGTACAGAAACAACAAATTAACTGTAAATTATCAATATTTTCAACCATTCTTCTATTGAAAAAGCTATACCCACTTTGTATAGCCTACGTTCTCTAAACACGATCAATTGGAAGGTATAGAAAATGAAACGAATTCGTTCTGAGTAAAATGATGAAACGTGGAGGTATATAGAAAAGGACAGCATTTTGCGATTTACGAACCAGGAGTAGAAGGTGACCTCAACAATCATTTGATATGTTGTAGAGCTAATTAAACTTCGTCGAAAGAGTCTATAATAGTTCCCAAAAGTCATCGGGTACTTAGTGCTTTCGGCAGTTATGCGCGTGGAAGTTTCCGGGATGGAACAGTTTGTCGAGATTTCGGAACGAGTGGTAGGATATGTCAAACTATCATTTTATATGTTCCAGGATTCGTCGAAAGAGCCTATAATAATTTCAAAAAACGGGAAATTAGTGTTTTCGGCACTTGTGCGCATGGAAGTCTATGGTAGAGCACAGCTTATAGCGATTTCTGGACCAGGGATAACAGGTGGCTTCAACTGTATTTTGACATGTTGTAAAGCTATTTAGACTTCGTATATAGACCCAATAATAATTTCCAGAAACCTCGGGAACTTAAGGTTCTTGGCACTGATGCAAATATAAGGTATAGGAGGGGGAAGTTTGTCACGATTTCTGGAGCAGGGGAAAGAGGTGTCCTAAACTGATTTTTTTATATATTGTAGAGCTAATTAAACCTTCTCTAAATAGCCTTTTCTTTCCGGAAAACATCTGCAACTTATCCGCACTGATGAGTATTGAAGCATAAAGGAAGTGACGCTACGTTCCCGACGTTTACCGGAAAGGATTTTATGCTCTTTAGACGAAACTTAATTAGTCCTACAACATATGAAAAGTGGTTGTGTCATCTCCTAACTCTGGTCTAGATATCCCGACAACTTGTCCCCTCCTATAAGCTTTAATGCTCATCAATGCCGAAAACACTAAGTTGCCGATATTTTATCGAAGTGGTTATAGGCTCTTTAGATGAAGCTTAATTATTTCTACAACATATCAAAAGGTAGTTGTAACATATTCTACCCCTTGTCCAAAAATCGCAACAAACTGTCCCCTTCCATGCACATAAGTACCGAAAACACTAATAAGGGAAGTCGGGGAAGTGATACGCGGGAATCTGCATGCGTTATATATCATTGGAACGGTCACACCGAGTACACGTTACATGTGAAATGTCTCCCTTGAATGGGGACTGTAGGGGACGTGGCGACCATTTGAAGATCCGAACAATGCACGCTCCGAAACACCAGTAAACGTGAACAAAATAGGAAGCTGTGTTTTAATGTGTATGAAACTTGATATATATAGATGTAAAAGGTGGCTGAGTACGAATCTGACATCACATTTGTAAAATTCAAAATGCCGGATCCAACATGGCCGACACAAAGTACAAAAGAACAAGCTATGGATCTGAAATTGGGTATATAGAGATATTCGACGTCGCTAATGGTGAATCGGATACCAAAATTGTAACATTCAAAATGGCGGATCCAATATGGCGAACAAAAATTGCAAAAAATATGTGCATAACGGACATATGTGATGATTACACATGTAGTAGGAAAACACATATAGTACATAACGGGGCAAGTAGGGGCAGCAGATACGTGATAATAAAGAGGAAGTTTGTTGTAGTATACAGCAGAGCTGTCAGCTAGAAAATGACGTTTGTCCACGTACAGTGGTGTTTCGAACCCCATTGCAATGGCAGTGAAAAAGTGCGCGTTTTGTACTATAAAATGCGTTATGCTTCCACAATTGTCTTTCTGGTATCACATGATGCCGCTTACACTTTGAACCTCCCCTAGGTATGCACTGCTGTGAGTTACATGCGTGTAAGAGGATGAGGGAAAGAGTGTATAATGACTAATGATAATGGTAGAGGTCAAAGAAACAGGTGTAGCGCAGGCTTTTACGACAAAATACATAAGAATAAGCAATGCAGGATTCTTTCTGCTTGCAGTTCTGGCAAATGGGCTCGTCGAAACAAAAAAATATGTCGTTTACACCTTGAAATGGAACATATGGTACATCAAAACCCGCTTTGTACCAGGCGTACCTAAACAAGGGGCGATACAGTGTCGATTGAAATTGGTTCAAAATGAGGGTATGAATTTTCAAGACATTGTCACACCTGTGCAGCAGTGCTTCGTATCCTGTAAGGAAGCCATATTCAGTGAATCGTTTCATAAAATCGTTCCACTGATGGAAGGAAAACACATCCAGTGGTTGCATGAAAGCAGTGAAACCTGTTGGAAGGATTTGTAATGTAAGCGCAACACTGTGATCTTGGTAGAGTGTCTTTGACGTTTCAGCACTCCTGGCATCGGCAGTCACAACGGCCTTCTTTGCTGGAAACTTCTCTACGTTAGGTTTGAGGACATTACGGAAGAAATCGCCCATCAGTTCCTTGTTTAACTTGCCGGATTGCGAGCATCGAATGACAAGGTTCTGGTAATTGGGAGGTAATGGATCTGCCATTTTGAATTTAGGTAACACATTCATAATTAGTGACGTCGAATATCGCTATATACCCAATTTCAGATCCATAGCTTGTTGTCTTTTTATAATTTGTGTCCGCCATTTTGAATTTTACAAATGAAATGTCAGATTCGTACTCAGCCACCTTTTACATCTATATATACCAAGTCTCACAAATTGAAACATAGCTTCCTATTTTGTCCACGTTTACTTGTGTTTCGAGGCGTGCATTGTTCGGATCTTCAAATGGTCGCCACGTCCCCTAGAGTCCCCATTCAAGGAAGACATTTCACATGTAACTTGTACTCGGTGTGACCTTTCCAACGATATATAACACATGCAAATCCCCGCGTACCACTTCCCCGACTTCCCTGATAAGTTCCCGATGTTGACTGGAAACTATTATATCTTTCGACGAAGATTAATTAGCTCTACAATATATCAAAAGATAGCTGAGGTCACCTTCTACTTCTACTTCGGAAATCGCAAAATACTGCCCTTTCCCATATACCTCAATGTTAATTTCAAGTGCCGAGTGAGGTACATTCCCGATGTTTTGCGGGGAAAAAATTGTGTCCTTTTACTCACGACAAAGCCTACTTTCATTTTCTATACCTATCAGTTGGTCGCCTTTAGGGCACGCAGCTTATGGAAAGTAGGCATAGCTCTTTCAAATTTGAATTTACTAAAATTTGGTATTTGAAAGTGTGAAGCTGTAGTATCGTCATCAACACTAAAGAAATTTGAGCTTATTTTGCGTACGTGCACTTACATTTAATTACATGTATCCAGACTCAAGTCAGAGGTTGTATTTTAAGCATAATTTTGCGTTAACTAAATCCACTTGTTTTGATATATTCAGTGCAAGTACGAATTATATTGTGACTTTAATATCAGCGCAAGCAGAGTTTAATTCGTACAGGGAAAACAAGGAATTTCAATTTTTCCAAATCATGGCCTAGTGATGCCACCTGTTAACACTAGAAAATACTATAGAAATGCAATATGAATTACAGGATGAAAGAAAATCCATCAGCAAAAATATGCATGTTCAGGACTTGTTTTAGGAAGAAAAAGGTTTAATGTTCAACTTCAAAGTTAGATTAGTGGTGAATTTGGTGCAATTGCATTCCTTCCATTTTCCTGACATCCTTAATTTTTGTTGTGCGTAATTCAGAGTAAATGTTATTCTATAAGCCCCGTGCTATAGGGATCTAAGGGGGGAAGGTGGGGGGAAAGCCCGACGTTTAGGGGGCGGTGGGCACTTGACCAGCATTACTGCTTTCTTATCGTAACAGCATGTAAAATGCTGCGCTTGCTTTCATAGAAATGGAACATATTCTCAATGAATGGGAATTCTGATCCCTAATTGACAAATGGAAAAGTGGTTAAATCATGGCATGTTCAAATCTTGCTGCGGTTGAGACATTTTCCCCCCAATACTAAATACAAAACACCGTGTGTTGTGTTAATTTAACACATAAAAAGTGGTAGTCACGCTGGAACACCGCATTGTGTTGAATTACACAACTATTCTTTACTGTGTAGAACTACATGTATTTAGTGTCATTATTTTATTATTATTAATATTGTTGAAACGTACTGAATTAAAAATAACCACACGAGCAGTTAGTAAATGGCTTGATGACGTAGGAGAGTCTTTTGTCATAATGTGAAGGGGCGAAGGGGAAAAGGACGGAACTGGTGAGGAAGGAAAAGAAAAAGGAGGGGGCGCTGGAAGTCATGGGCCTAGGGCGCCTACACGCATAGATACAGCCCTGGCGTCACTATTATATTTTTTTTAATATTCTAAAATTATTTCAGAGATGAATCGTTATGAAGGTAGGACTCGCTTACCACACAACGAATGGAAATAAAGTTGTTCCATTAGTCCCAAACATTTCGTGTACACGAGATGGACAAAGCAATAAAAAAAAAACAATAGTACAAACAAACAATAGAGCATCAACTTCCTTCTATAAAGTGTTGCATGTCCATTAGCGTTCTATCATTTTTTGTTGTACTTGTTTACCGTGACTAACAAATGCAGAAACACAATTACCAGACCATTTAGAAAAGTAGGCTCCAAGACACGCTATCTTCTTCTTCTGTTACGTTGTCATGTACGTCAAGTTCTTGCTAGACTATCTGTCATATCATGTGATTACCTCGATCTTTTTTTTTTCTTATACTTTCTTGTCTTAAGAGAAAAAAAGGCGTGCATATCGTGAAAGTCTTGTAATAATCTGTCAGCGAAATCTGTTTCGATGCCATTAAGAAGGCTTCATAATGGTTGAGATAAATTACAAGATCAATGTCTTTTTTTTTTTGGAGGGGGGGTACCCTTTTGCCATTTTTTCTTGCAAGCAGAAAGGATATTAGCAGTCATCAAAAATTAATACATTTGAATGAAGAAAAGAAATGGGCGTTTCCATTATATAACGTTCGATCGGGAAATTTTGATGCCCAGTAATTTCATTTGTATTCTGAACAAACTATTAGATATTATCTTCTGTAATCAGAATTCAATATTGATTCATTTTAGTTTGGTCATTTGGAAGTTAGATAACTTATATCTAACTTTCTCTTTCACGAAACTAGCATTATATATTTTTAAGTTGGTAATCATCAACATTATCATTAGTGTCATACATGCTGTAAAAAATGTACACTTCTTTCAGTCAATCTAGAAATTGATTTCGTGGGGGTCCAGCTCCTTCGTGGTAAGGTCCGAGGTCTGTCTGTCTGTGAAATTTACATAAAATGCACATAATTTGCCTAAAATGATACCATTAAAAAAAAACTGAATTTCCAGGGATGTGCCCCGTGGACTCCCCCCAATAAAGCTCCTGACTTCTACACTTTAAAGTACATCTTTTGCACAACTATTTTGACAAAACGTTTGATTGCTTCTCTGCGGAGCCCCCGAGCAGACACCAATTTTAATTTTTTTTACTGATAAAAATCTATAGAAACTTTGGAACGTTCCCTAACATTAGCTCTTTATTCCCCCAAAAATGAAAATCATGGCAGAATACCTGCTTCTGTGTACACTTTCAATGAACAGAGATATGAACAATACATGATTTTTAAAGGAATAATGAATTCATTAAACGGTTCTGATAGCCTACGAAAAAATAATTTGGTGAAAGGAGGATTGAACCCAGGTTGTCCCAGTCCCTTATCCAACTGTGTTACGGAGCAGGTACGGAATCCGTCATATTGCTCGCTATGTACCGAAGAAGTTTTTACAGTGTATCTAAATCGGTGAATCCTTTAAATTAGTTTAAGTTCCTCTGCCCGTATTACCCTGCCCATTTTTCTTGAATTTTTTTTCTTTGACAAAAGTGCTGCCCCCTGTCCAGAAAATGTTTTTCTCGACGACGCGACGTAACCAATTACAGAGTTTACCCTATATCAACAGTGACACACAGATACGCGGAAACGTTGAAATAATGGTGAAATAATCGAAAAATATCAATTTTTTCTAGCTTCTATTCGCCGTTAATAAACTTTTTTCTTTTGCCATCATTGAGTATTCCTGTATGCACATTGTCATCTTACTTCCCTGATTTGAGTCCATTTAATTATTATTTTGTTTCTAAAACCATCAAAATGCAGCAGGTCATGGTGAATCTTCTGATGGAAGTGTCGACTGAAGATTCGCAACATTATTATAAGAAAAAAGAGCATCTTTTGCGATTTTGCCAAGTAATTATTTGAAACAGTGATGACGTCAGTGCTCAACGAGAAACGAACGGAATTGTTATTTAAACAATTGTTAGTGGACAGTGTTCGTTTGAATTTAATATTGAATTTATTTATGGCCTTTTGGTATCAACTATGCAGGCTATATGCTAATAAAGTGGACAGCAGATGGCAACACAATACTACGTACATGACAGGACTTTTGAAACCTGAGTTTCTTCTGGAATTTCTTGTTCTTGTACGATAAAATTGAATGAAATCAAGTTTATTATTTGAATGGTTCTTTTGCGCAATTTGCTTTTTTTGTTGTTCTGAGCAGACATATATACTCTTCGAACTGTTATATGATAATTCAATATTAATATTATACCATCTCCTGGCCGTGTATTCAGATATCAATTCTCTAAAGTATACCATGTTAAGTAAATATATTTACTTTAAAATGTGTAATGCTCATTGAATATATGTATTGTTAGTCTTCTGAAAGGTTTTATACATGTTCGTAGTACTTTCAGGATCCAAAAAGGGTTTTATGAATTACTTGTACAGGGTAAGTCAAAATGATGTACCCGATTTCATAAATTTATTTTGTGAAATATAATGAACATATCTGAATGTAATACATGTGGTAAGAAGGGTAACTCTCAAAGTTTTTTTCAGTCACATCACAAGTGCTCTATGTGAGCACCTCGCGTAACACGACACACATCAAGCCGATAGTCTATCTCCTGCCAAACCTTGTGTAGTGTGTCACGGTCAATCTCTGCAATGGCTGCTGTGATGCGGGCGCGAAGGTCACCCAATGTTGTTGGAAGTGGTGGTACGTAAACACGATCCTTTATGAAACCCCACAAAAAGAAATCACACCGGGTCAGATCGGGGGAACGAGGTGGCCAACGAATGAGAACTCGATCCTCCTGAGATGCACGGCCTATCCAGCGCTGTGGCAATGCCTCATTGAGATGATCCCGAACGCTGCCATGGTAATGCGGAGGGGCACCATCCAATTGAAGAATGAAATCTGCACTATCCTCTTCGAGCTGTGGAAGGAGCCATTGTTGCAGCATATCAAGAAAAACATGTCCTGTCACAGTAGGTTCAAGGAAGAAAAAGGGCCCATAAATCTTTTCAGGGGAAATGGCACAAAACACATTCACCTTGGGTGAATCGCGTTGGTGTTCCACAACTGCGTGGGGATTATCAGTTCCCCAGATCCTTACGTTGTGTCTATTCACATTCCCAGAAAGGTGAAACACCGCTTCATCACTGTAACGTAACCTTTCGGCGAACCCATCCTCTTCCATTAACGTGAGAAAATCAGCACAGAAAGACGCTCGAGCAGCATAATCAGTGTCTCTTAAGGCTTGTAGCAGTTGCAAGCGATAGGATTTCATTTGTAAACGTTTCCGCAGAATTCACCATACAGTTTTCTGTGGCATTTCAAGTTTCCTCGCTGCCCGGTAGG
>JAGDQP010003205.1:0-26316 GCA_022664845.1 Lepisma saccharinum
AAAAATTATTATTTCACAATTACTTCATTATTATCAAGATTTGTGTTTTACCGTGTTGGTCGTACGCCGGATATTATTGTTGGTCTAACGCCGTGTTGGTTCAACGCCGTGTTGGTCCAACGCAGTCTTGTTTCCGTGTTGGTCCTACGCCGTGTTGGTTCAACGCCGTGTTGGTCAAACGCCGTGTTGGTTCAACGCCGTGTTGGACCAACGAAGTGTTGGTCAAACGCCATGTTGGTTCAACGCCGTGTTGGTCAAATGCCGTGTTGGTCCTACGCATATGTAACCCATCGAAGATTCTTCTGGGAATATTTTGTGGTTAAGGCGGGGAAGGGGGGTTGGAGGCTGATTCGTAACTTTGTACAACGAATTATCATTTTTAAGTACTCTTTTGAAGGGGATATCTCTTCCTGATCGGAATCTGAAAATATTATTTACCTTTTGGGGGTGACTTTTTGCCTCTTGCACACCAGGGACGCAAAAGAATGGGGTAAAAAAAGGCTAGAGAATGAAGGAATAAAGGAGAGAAATGGCAGGGGGTTGTCTGAACGACAAAGGGCCGTCTCTTGCGAGCAGCCAAGATAATCCAATATCCTACTACCTGCCGTGAGGAGTTGGAGGGGGAAAACTCATAAAAAGGGACCGGCTACAGTGCATTCCCACGTCAGCCGAAGCCGAATACTTCACCATCCAAAAAGTCGAGGGTATTTGATGATGAGTGAAAGCGGACGGACTCAGCAGAGGTAGGAGTATGTGGGGAGGATGGGGAAGTCCTCTCTCTTTATAGCTGTGAGCATGTGTGTCCCCCTATTCTGCTTGGCCCAAAGAACAGCTTCAAGCGACTTTTTGTAGGATCTGTTCAATGCTTATTCCTGACAGCAAGTGTGTATGGCCAGACACACACACACACACTTCCAAGTCACTTCATTCACAATGGACAGGAAGCCTGTTCTTTCACGTCCTTTTGCTGGTCTGTTTCCTTCTTGCACTTTCTGTATAGTGTTCTGTTCTCTGATCTGACAGCACTCCCATTTTTTTTCTGAAGAAGAAAAACCAAAAAGCGAAGCAAAATAAAGGATGGAAAAGTTAAAAAAGATAGGAACGCAGAAAAAGGAGCGAGAGGAGAGGAAGAAAGAAGAAAAGAAACTTGAGCTTTAAATAGTGTTAGTGTTGCGAAACCATGAAAATGTGCTTCCAAGAACAGAATAGAGATCCAGAGACGCTGATGCATGGTCGACTTCACAGCAGGGTGACCGTCTACTGACGGATGGACAGCGAGCGGAAGAGTCGCTCGCACCACACCTTTTTCCCCCCTCTAGATCAAGAAAAGAAGTCTCTGGATCTCTTCTCTTCGCAACAAAATTTCCTGGTTATATATTTCGTAACAAGAAAAAAGAATATTACAAAAGCTCCGCCGTTTGATAATAAAATGACCATCAGAGCAAAGGTGTAGTAGGATTGAGAGAGGGAGTCAGATTTCACAGAACCATAAGTATTTTCTATTGTCAAAAGGAAAACCTTGGTAAATGATACATACAGTTCTTGGAAGACAACATTCCTCTTTGCTTGCTAGAGATCCCAGTTGCTGTTTCTTTTGTTCTGTAAAATATCACTCCTAACTCTATTATAGTGAATCAGGGATTTTGTAAGGATTTTAAGTGGGGGGGGGGGGGGGGAGTCAAAATTGGGAGGGTGGAACTGGAGTTTTGCACGGTTTTGCACGATTTTGACCATTTTTTCTAAGTTGGGGGTTTGCTGTTGAGGATTGGGGGTGCGACACCTCCCCACAGAAGGGGGAGTCTGGCGGAATCACTGTTGCGAATGGATTCAATAAATGCACTAGCTTTTTCCCTGTATGGTAGTGTTAGGAGGCTATATTATGCTATCGAGCTTGCTCGACGAGTCTGATCTTGAGCAGGCTTGACGGATTTTTTGCAATTACACTATTAAGCTTGCTGATCAGATTCCTCGACGAGCAAGCTTGTCAGTGTAAGACGCTTGTCAGTGTCGAGCAAGTTTGGGCGAGCATGCTGATCAATGTAACAATAGAACAATATTATTTTATTCTTATGGGAGATCAATCACTGCCTTTTTCAGAGTACATTCTGCGAAAGAGTATATTGAAAATCCTTCTGGTGAATGGGGTGAAGTGACGATTTATGTTGGCACTTCATCCCGTCAGCGCTTGTTCAGCGTTCTTATACACACTTTCAACTAAAATGAAACTCCTCCGAGGCGAGTATCTCCTGTGTGTGAGTGCGGTAACGTTCGCTGCCTTGTAATCAAGGGTCCCGAGTTCGATTCCCGTTGGGAACTAACATGGTTGGGAGCCCAAGTAGGCCCCATCCTTAAGACGTTATGTTCATCCGATGGAAGGCAATGGTCAACCACCATCCGTTCATCTTGTCTAGGGACCTTCGGGCCAGGACCTCCTTTCGGACAGAACAACATCTTTATCATCATCACGTCCGAGGTCTCTGCACCGATCATCACCAATATTCGCTCAGTGGTATGGGGGAATGCGGTAAAATTGGGAGGGTGTAGCGTAATTGGAGTTTTGAACAGTTTCTATCGATTTTTGACCGTAAATAGATTTTAAATTAGGGGTGCGCTCGAGAATTTGGGGGTGACACCCCCATAGTTGGGGGGGGGGGGGGCTGGCAGAAAAACGGCTCACAATCAGCACGAACCGACGTACAGCCAACACCTCAGGCCAAAAACTGTTTTGACCTCATGCCGGTGTTAGTTCTACATACGCATACAGAGGGGCAATTTACCTGCGATCTAACGCAATACAGTAGTTCCGAAATCTTAGACCAATTATCCTTGGAACACATCGAACTGAGGAAGTTGAAAACGCTATAAAGAAACTGAAACTTCGGTCATCTTTTGGTCCTGACAAAGTACCGCCCTATGTTATCAAAGGTTGTATTGAAATACTTAAATATCCGCTACAAGCAATTTTCAACAAATCAATAGCTACTTGTGAATTCCCTACCAAATGGAATCTTGCCGATATTTGCCCCATACCAAAAAGTGCTGGCACGAGTAATGATCCTAAAAAATATCACCCAATAGCCATAATATCTGCACCAGCCAAAGTATTCAAAATTATTATACATGAACAAATATATACACACGTTCGTCCAGTTATTTCTCCCTTCCAACATGACTTCTTGCCAAAGAAATCGACTGCAACTAACCTGGTGGAATTTATACATTTCTTAGCTACACAAATAGATAATAAAGGTCAAGTAGATGTAATTTATACCGACTTTTCAAAAGCCTTTGATGTCATTAATCACGATATCCTTAGCAAGCTTGTAACTTTCAACTTTTCAGAGAAACTTCGTCAGTTAGTAGCGTCTTATTTGTGTCACCGTAAACACCGTGTGCGTTACAAAAATATTATAACCGAGGAATATGTCGTAGGATCTGGGGTACCACAGGGATCGAACCTTGGACCTCTTTTGTGTT
Organism: Lepisma saccharinum; assembly: GCA_022664845.1. Lineage (NCBI taxonomy): Eukaryota > Metazoa > Arthropoda > Insecta > Zygentoma > Lepismatidae > Lepisma > Lepisma saccharinum. The sequence continues at coordinate 3,478 of JAGDQP010003205.1, forward strand.
TGTTATATGCAAATGACCTGCCTGTTGTAATAACATCTTCTAACAAACTTCTGAATGCAGATGATTTAAAAATCTATCGCAGTATTTCTTCCGAATCGGATGCTGTAGCCTTACAAAACGACATCATTGCAGTCTCCAATTGGTGCAAAATAAACATGTTGTTATTAAACATTACAAAATGTAGTGTAATATCTTACACGAAAAAGAGGAACTATTTGAAATTCGATTACAATATTAACGATTCACCATTGGTCCGAGTAGATTCTATTACGGATCTTGGTGTGACATTAAAATCCAACCTTTCGTTTGATATATTAATGTTCTACAAATTTTATATACAGCGTATGTTCGGTCATAATTAGAATATGCTGCAGTAGTATGGCATCCTAATACAAAGAAGAACACTCGCCAAATAGAAATCATACAGTCTAAATTTGTTAGCTTTCTGACTTACAAAGAAACAGGAATCTATCCCAAGTTCGAGAAGTACTTGGACCTAGCAAACAAATACTCATTACAATCTCTGGAAAACAGAAGAGTTAAGTTTCTATTATCTTTCCTACACAGACTACCACATAGCAATATTAACTCGGAAAGTTTGTTGTCAGAAATAGGGTTGCACGTCCCGCACAAAGTTACTCGACCTCGTGATGCAGTTTTCCATCTCTCGGCCCAAAGAACGAATGTATTAGATATATCACCTATTAGGAGAATGTGCTCTTTATATAATTGTATTCTTAAAACGTGTCCACTCCTGATATAGGTATATTTAATATATAAATAAGTGAATTTCATTCGCATATAAGCTAATGAATTGTTTTGACATATTTTATCACTATGAATCTCCAAATACATAAAGATATGTGTGTGTAGATTATGACATGTGTGTTGAACATCTCAACTAGGTATCCAACCTGTCGTGTTCAATAAATAAATAAATAATTCTAAAGACTTATTAAACTCTTCTCCAAATAGTTAGGTACTCCGTCTTGCAGAGGTCACCACTGCGCCCTGAACTTTAGGTGTGCTGCAGTTATGACATCTGCACGACGGAATACCTAACTATTTGAACATGCGTTTAAATTGCAGGTGCCCTTATCCTCTCTCTATATATATGTATTTGCTTTGTGGTCCTACGCATGTAACCCACTGATTTTGTTGGAGAAGGTTTCTAAGGTTTGAGAGAGAAAACCCACCTCTTCTCCGTAAAATAGGGATTCTGACAGAGTGTTTTCATGCTTTCACCGTAGCAGTTTTCTGCTAATTACCACTTCCACGATAAAAAGACTATCCTTTATCGAAACTTACATTCGCGCCTCATGTGCCAACGGTTAGACCGATTTTCTTCAAACTTTGTATGATTGTATAAGGCTCAACCATTAAGATTTATATCACGCTCGCTGATTTGCCCGCCCGATGTAATCAAGTAAAAACTTTCGGGGTGGTGAATTGTAATATTGTCAGTAAATGTTTCTCGTTCTAAGGAACACGCATACTGAATTTCAAGAGTTCTCTCATATTCCACTATTTAACAGGTTTCTCAACCCCCCTCCCGGAAGGGTGGGGGTCAAAATATTAAGATCGCCGTTGATAATGAATTGAAACGAAGAATTTTCTTGCCAACTATCTCAAGACGTTTCCGAGTTGCACCTCCGTTTCACTCCCTTGGGGCGGGGGGAGTAGAAACCTTTTAATGCTTTAGTGAATCCTTGTAGGTCCAAATTTTGTCCCAATTCGTCAAGGGGTGTGGAATTGCACAGTGTTCAAATAAACAAACAGCCTTTTATTTATTTTTTAAATACATAAATGGATTAGAATCGTATCCAGTTTCCATGGTAACAATACTGTAAATAGATATTCGAACATTACATAGAATTAGGATGAGTGACCTGATTGAAATATTCTGCATATTCAAGGCAAGGTTCCTAAGAGCCTCACTGAGTATTATCACAGTAATAACTCATTCGGGTCCTCCGGGCCACAGAGTCTGAATCGGGTCAGGATCTATCAACGCCCTTGAGTAACATGATTTTATCTAGTTTTATACAGTAATTAAGTGGCTAACCGGAAGACAATAGTAGGGGTCAAACAGGATCGAGGCCTGCTGCTCCCCATTCTTCTTGGATTTATGGTTTCGCTCAATTTTATCAGTCCGGCAAAGTATCTCGAACACTCCTGGTCGCTATCTTCCCCGCACCACTGCTTGGTGGGTGACGCAATCTTTCAAAACTTGTGACAGGCTTAGGTCATAGAAGCATACTCATTCCAGAGAATGAATCTTCGATCAATCAATAAAACGATCAACCAATCAAACGATTAATCAGTCAATTACTAAAAAAATAAATCAAAGAATCAGTCAATTACTAAATAAATCTATCATTCATCAATGAAATCTACCTACCAACAGGTCACCAAAAGTGACTCGGTTTCAACTCTGGTTTCCCTATCTGTCTGTCTGCCTATGTATATATGTAGGCGTATGTCTTTCGATTTTCGACATTACTCATGAGCTAGAGTGACTGATATACGGCCTGAGCCTTTTACAAATCGAAAGAATGACGTCCTTCAGCGAGCACTTTTCGGGAATACGAAGAATAAGGAAAGTAGCGCGAGGGCCTATACTTAAGGTACCATCCGGGCACTTTGTGAAAAGAAAACTTCAATTCAGGATAGGCAGGGTAAGCAGGCAGTACTTTCCTTATCCGAAATCAACGATCGTAGTCGCTCGACGATAAAGGGGACTACATTTCTCTGTCTAATCTATCTACCTGTGCACGCACACGCGCATGCATATGTGTGTGTGTATTGTATAATCTATTTTTAATTAAAGAAAAAAAATGTCTGAACATCAATTCCTTCCAATGATTTCCACCCAGTTATGTACTATATGTAACACCTTTCAACTTTCTTGTTAGAATTTTTATTCTTTTTTCTGTTGATGAAAAAAAAAAGAAACAGTGGAATGAGGTGAAATGTGTTGTTATATCTCGGAGCAAAGCTCTAAAAAAAAACAAAAAAAAAACACCTCATGTCAGAACGAAGAGCTATGCGAATTTAATCATAAATTGATCGTCCTGCAGATGAAGCCCAAGGTAAAATCATACAACAACAATGAATGTGATGTAGCCAAAACGTTTTTGGGCGGACGGACGAGCAGTGTGTGTGTGTGCACGGGGCCTAAGAATACGTGCTGCGGAACAGCGACTAACAAGCAAAGGAAAAGAAAAATGGTTGAGAGTGGCATTATTTATATTATCTCATCGGATATTTTATGGGGAGTGTGCTTGATATATTTGCCTGAGTGATGTCTGAGCGAATTCTTTAGGCTTTGTCGTGCATGATATATCGCCCTGGTTTCTCTTGCCTGGCGTTTCACGGGATCTATCCGTAAATTATCCACAAACATTACATTACATACACACACGTCCCGTCCCGTATATGATATGAGAGTGAGGCACAGAACGATGTTACAGGCTACAGAATCAATGGTCCTAATGTGAAGAAGCTGTATATTTGAGAAGCCCCATGTTTGGTTATGTAGCAGTGTTGCCACGTTGTCTAGTATTGTCCCAGGTGTTTAGGATGTTTTCTTTCTATCTCTCTTCGCACACCTTGATCAAGCCAGTGCAGCCAGCCAGCGTCGGGCGGCTGATTTAGACGAGCGCTCATTGCGACTGTAAATCAAGACTACCCGCAGTGCCCGCGCCCGCCCCCTCTCCTGATTTATAGCACAGGTTTTGTCGGTCGTGGACCCTTTTTCAATGCGTAATTGTGTAATTCCCACACTCTGTACGATCACGCAACGCCAAGGTCCTGGCGCCAGGGCTCCATCTGGTCCTCGTATGGCGTCTTTTTCCCCCCGCTGATACCCCACGACGCTTACATGATATCTTGTTAAATATGCATCGTATCGCGAAATGTTTCGAAATGGACATTGCTTTTCGGAATGACTTATCGCCAGCAACATGTGCAGAGATCTATATAAATGCATTTTGTGTTTGTTATATATGTGAGTGTGTATGTGTGTTTATTTCTTTGTTAGAGTGTGGTTACTCCACCTCAAAAGAGGGTACAAGTGATGAACGCCCAGAACTTTGTAGGTTCGAGATCTTTTTCTTCTTGTTCTTATGTTAAGACAATGATGTAGGGGTCTAAAGGATACTTGCACACCCTACTTTTTGTTGACATGTCACTGGGAACACTGAACCTGCATAGGAAGTGTTAATGAGATGTAATTAAGTGGATGCATGACAAAGTGAAGTTCTTGCATTGAATTTTGAATGCATTTTATGGCCTTTAGGAAACTTTAGTTCAGGCCAGGTTCGCGGGGAAGTGAGCTATGTTGGAAAGAAGTCGGCCAGGGCCTTATTTGAAGGTTTTATCACGGCATTTACTTCGTGTGACTGATGCAAAACCCTGGGAAAATCTCAGTCAAGATGGGCGACTGACGAGATCGTTTCCAGGACCTTCTGGTTGTTTGGCTGACGCTCTACCAACTGACAGTAAACATAATGAAGGGCAGAAAAGAATTAGGTATATATTTTTTCTCTTCCGTCATGATTAGAATGTTAAATATATACAAATTGTTCCTGGGTATAGTGCCCTATCGACAGTGTTCGATTTGCTATAAATTACGAAGGGGGGGAGGGATCCTAAGACTAGTGGTTGCTGGTAAGATTCAACATAGTACCTGTTTCGGTAGATATACAAAGATTTTATCCCAGGTTGGGGTGATATTCGGAATCAACAACCAGGGATGAAATCCTCACGCACCAGGGAAAATCCCCGTCATTTCACCTGGCAAATCGAACACTGCCTATCGATATGAATTTGTATTAATTTGTGTTTTATTTCTTTCGTTATTTCCAAACGAAATTGGTGTTTTCAGGTTATTGTATCGTTACCCACATAGCAAAATGACGTCCCAGGGATATCTGACGAATCTCCTGGCAGGATATCGGGACGTCCGTAGGACGTCCTGTTTAAGTCCCGTTTACATCCATGGGACGTATAGTTATAATTAATCCTTCGTATAACTATACGAAGGCATATCCTTCGTATAGTTATAATTAATTAGATAATAATAATAGTAAGGTCGATTTAATTTATAGAAATTCCAGGTAGGTAATCCCGCACGGCTTTCCGGGGGACATCCAGGGGACCTCCACACGGGATGAACTGTTTGTATTTCCCACAGAGTTATCCCACGGACGTCCTTAGGACATCGCTATGGGAGCAGGACCATTCTGACGGTAATGGGATCTAAACGGGACGTCCCTGGGACGTACTCTGCTATGTGGGTACCTGCATAGAAGTGACATATACCCTTATTTCTCACAATAATACATGTAGCGCAAAACTGACTTCACAAACGTATTTCTAGTGAAATTCTAGCCCAGAATGACATATCACACGACCCCATTTGCATTTTAAAAAAAACAATCGAGATTCAATATGGCGACTTCAAGATGGTGGCCATGAAGGGCATACTATCCAACAGGTAGTGCCTTCCACGCAACACCCATTACTGTGTATTTATTTGCCTTCCATTTCGTTTACCACATTTAAGAACATAAGGATATTCCCACACTTTTTTTTTTATCACTTTTCAGACAGAATTTGACTTTTTTTTTTATCATTGATATTTCCCAAAGAAATTGCGCTCGAGTGGATGGCCAAAATTTGCATGTGGACATACTTCGACATTCTAAACATGACGGAAGAGAAAATATATAATTCTTTTCTGTCCGATCAGTCTGTTTGCTTATGAGTATGAGCTACGGCCACTCGGTACGTAGATCTTCCGTACAGTAAAGGGGCTGTAGCAGAGGTGGTTCTAAGCCGGGACCGGGGAGGCCTGAGCCCCCCAGTTTTTTGAAGTGAAGATAAACTAATATCCCCAATTGTCTTGAAATATTTAGTATAATTAATATTTATTTTGCAAGAAGTTTAATGTTATCGATTCTTGAATATGAAATGAAGTGTTATGAATTTTTAATTTCTTAGAACAAGTTTTAAGTAGTTATTTTATTGTTTTTTGGTTATGTAACAGTATTTTTTTTTAGAAGTCTTCACTATCAACAACGTTGTAACAAAGGGAAGACCACATCATCTAAAAATTTAATTTATTGCTTATAGGCAATGCGGTGTTATTTCGAAATTATACCACCAGTAGCTTATACCGAAAACGACAGAACGCTAATCGTTGTCCGACTTACTTATTACTATAAAAATAATATAGGAAATTTAGTCCACCTACAAATAAAAAGTAAAAATCTTTGTTGCTGTTTTTTTATTATTATTATTTGAAATCATGTTATTTAGGTCTAAATTAGTGTTGAATTATACAATATATCCAGTGTGGTATTTATAGATTTTTAAGTGTGTGTGTGTGTAGAGGGAGGGACTCTTAATGCCGTTTTATGTAGTGTAAAATCCAATCAAGTCGTTTTATCCAGTGTAAATTTGGCAGTTAACTATAAGTTTCCCTCTGTACATTCCATGCACTGATGAGCTTCTCATTACAACCGCAGTGTATGCAACATCCCTGGCAGCACAGGATATCGGGACTATACGGCCCAATACTGGAATATTACCGGCCAACATCGATTAAAGTTGTCCCATTTTGGGCCAATATTGGCCCGAATTCCTGTGCTGCCAGGGGTGGGCCCAAAGATAGTCAATAGCCCCCCCCCCCAAAAAAAAATAGCTTAAATCCCGCACTACCTAAATGAGTTCGTTTGATTGTTGTTGGTAGAATTGTTATTAACATGGCAACACAAAGTGGTGACCTGTAAGGACGGGGCCTACAATATTTGGTAATTGGTCAAACCATTTGGTGTGGTCACGCACACAGAACGATAATCTTTACACCAACCGGGATCTCACTGGTTCTTATCTGTTTTTCTTCCAATGAATGACTGGGGAAGTGTGCCTATTACTCCCAGAACAAAACTAAAATAAATAAAAATCGTGACCCGAAAAAGTCTCAAGGATTCGCAAGAATATAAGCAGAACCTATTCGGCATATCTCACGAACTAAACCGCTTCAGTTTAGTGGTAGACCGTTGGCGTAGCTTTCGGGACATCGTGGGTTCCATCCCAGCAACCGACCATCCTGTCTGAGGTTTTTCCTCAGTCACACCAGGCAAATACGGTGATGGCACCTTTAACACAGGCTCTGGCCGACACTTTCCCGAATCCTTTCCCCTCCTCTGATTCGGCCTGTGCCTTAGATGCCTAAAGGCCATAAATAAAAAAAAGATAAAAAAAAATACATAGTCCACATAAAGATTAAAAATAGGGCTCTTCACCCCGGGAGGTGTAAAAATGCCTATCCGAAGAGTTTTCTTGTTTTTTTTTCGGAAAGAAGCAACGGATTTTGAAATATCTAAATGTGTAAAGGAAGAAAGAGGTTATCCACTGACCAATCGTATAAAAGAGTTCCTTATCTTGGTCCTGAAAGTGAAACTGCCTTCGTCCATCCCTTATTTCCACACACCAGGATCTTTCTTCATGTGGTGGTATCCACCACCCTTTCATAACCACAAAATGTCCTCTTGACCTCAGTCACTCGCTGTGACGTCACTACCCGCTCACCATGTTATTCTTAATTAATTGAAAGCGGGAGAGTCAGGAAGGACATTCTGATGCACTTCCCAAAAAGAATGAAGGCTATGATGTCTTTTATTTGTTGATTTATTGAATAAATTATTTGCATTCAATAATTTATTTTTGGTGGATTTGTTGTTGTTGTTGTTGTTGTTGTTGGTATTTATAGATTAACCAACTCAAATCTGGCATGACATTCATCTGCTGGGAGCAGGGAAGATAGCGACTACTGCCTTCTTGGTACTATCCAAACATTTGTTCGATAGAGCTAAATTTCAGTCAGGATTTCTGCCTTAAGCGATCGTCTCCTCTGTACTGATAAAAAGTTCATGAACTTTTTTATCGTTAGTAACAATATCGCTTGTTCATGCATGACAACTGTGCAGCGTTGGCAATGATTATACAAAATGGTTAAAACAAAATTTGGATAAATAGTACAATAAAAAAAAAAGTAAACGAAGCTCACAGTCAGAGAAAAATCTGTTCAGTGTGACTGGAGTGAAGAGAATAATAATAATAAAAAAACTATGAGGAAAGAATGTCATCGTTGAAAGCAGTTCTCCTGCTTGCCTAACGAGAAACCTGTATCCTCTCCAGTTTGACAAGAGATGAGATACCAACCACAAAACCACGCTTTGGAAAATCATCTGCGCGATCTGACTCAGGTGGAAGGTACAAGTAAGAGCCCACCAAAGGACAAAACGGTACGCGAGAATAGTAAGGTTAATGTAAAGCAACGGATCTCCAACAAAAGATGGCAGCACTACCTCCGTATATGTCTAATGTATTTTTGTTATCGTTGCACGAAATTTTAATGTTGCTCCCACAAATTCAAACCTAGAGAGTTCAAACTTTCAGGGAAGAAAGTTCATAACCAATTCAGGAGTTCAATCAATGCAGATTTTTTATTTTCGTTTTTCTTCATTGTTGAAATTGCTTCATTGTTGATGTGAATATCCAAGCCTATAACAATGAAGCTCTTTCAACAATGAAGAAAAAAGAAAATTAAAAACATCGGCACTGATTGAACTCTCGAATTGGCTATGAACCTTCTTCTCTCCAAGTTTTGAACTCTCTAGGTTTGAATTTGTAGGAGCAACATTGAAATTTCGTGCAACAGCCAACAACAAAAATGTATGAGAGACGTATGAAGGTGGTGTTGCCATCTATTGTTAGAGATTGTTGTTTTACATTGATCTTAATGCTAACAGAATACTTGACACAACTGTGGGTCGGTGTACATAAAATATTACTTACAATACACGTGATTTCAGAGGAAATACTTTATCAACTTCTTGTTCAATATAAAACTGACCATCTGTATTTAGCACCTCATCACTGGAATATGCGTTGTATAGAGCAGTGATGTAACACATATTTTGTGTCGTGATTATACCGCAAGTGTCTAGAAATGTATCTAGGAAAAAAAAGTAATGAGTTCAATATCTGAAGAAGAAAAAACAACTATTTTTACATTCTTTTCTTTAGTTCATAATGGTTCGTGGTGTCCTCAAATTTTTAACCTTAATTTAATTCATTTCCCGATGTCATACAATGATTAAATTTTACACAGCGTCCTAAGTTGGATGACAATACAATATTCGATGATTACTTTCATATATTTCTATATATTTCTATATTTTAAAAGAATACTTTAATATTTTTAACTTTAATAGAATTTTAGGATTTGGGTCACAAAATATTAGCTTGGGAAAAAGTATCTGAATACTGAAATAACTCGAAAAAATAATAGAAAGAACTTTTTAAAGACAAAATTTTCTTGCACAATTGGTACTAAAAGCGAAAAATAATTGTGTTTATGCATGACTAAAAAGATAAAGCATGGCGCGCCAATTGAAGAATTTATATATAGTGACTGTATATGAGAGCGAGGGCTATGCTTTTCTTTAAAGTCATGCATAAACACAATTATTTTCACTTTTAGTATGAATTGTTTAAGATAAGTATATTTTCAAAAGTTTATTTATTATTTTTTACAGGTTTTCTTTCTTTTTCTTTTTTTTAGGTCTCAGAATGTTTCAACCGTGTTCTCAAATCTTGCGGGTTCGGGACACTTGCACGGAAACCTGCCCCAGTCCCAAAGACCTTGGATGAATCACAATTTAGTTTGTGACACTTGCACGCGTCATTTGGGCCCCTTGATTGCGAGCTATCATGACTTTTTTCTTTCGCAAATTTGCGAATAGATGGCAGCAGAATCTGCTTATCTTTCCCATGTATTTTTTATTTTTTTTTTATTTTCACAAATTTTAAACAAAAGTAGATCTTACAGTTCAACATACAGGGCTCAGACATTCAGCGAAGAAACTTTAGAGCCCTTTAAAGGGCTTCATCGAGACGAATTTTAATTCTGCCTTATTCATTGTTAAAGGACTGGATACGCTCTGAACTAATTAAGCAAATTAAACCATGAAGAAAATTGAAAAAATCGAAAATCAGTTCGATCAAACCCTCTTTAAAGAATTGTGAACTTGCGTCATCTCCATCAAATCAGCGGCGAAACAAATTAAGTCCAGTTCAATTCTCAGAAATATGATGAACATGGGAAAGAGAAAATAAAGAAAAAAAATATGCTCACAATATACCACAAGGACAGAACCATAGGCACAAAAAATATATTTAAAAAATATTATGAAATTTAAAAAAATAAGTAAATAAATAAAAAATTAAATTTACCAAATTGTAGACTTTAAGTTCAAATATTCTAACAGAACGAAATGGTAATGGGGCAGACACACGCAGGGAATGAACAATTGATTGACGAAACTGAACAACTGAACCAGACAAATGAACTGAAGTAAACGTAAAGAAAAAGAGTCCCGGAGTAAGATAATGAATGGAACTGAAAGGACCAACTGAAACCATTCTGAACAAACAACTGACAAAACAGGAGGAAACACATGCTTCATGGGAGACAAGAGAAGTTAGTGTGATGTGAGGATTCCGAGCTTTAATTAAGAACTTTAAAATAATTTTTATAATCTAGACACTTCAAAAAAAAAAAAAAAAAATCTCTTTCTATTGAACCATATTCACGCCCTTTAAAATTATTATTATTATTCAAAACTATATTTTCAACATTAATACTTTGAAACTGGATACTTTTAGGGAATAAACATAGGCGTGCGCACAGGGGGGTAGAAGGGGCAGCTGCCCCCCTGTAATTCAATGTAAAAATTTGAAACAAAAATAACATAGAATGAAAAATGGAATGTAGTTACTCCCAGGGCGGGAAAGGGAGGAGCAAAAAGGGCATCTCTCCTGAAATCCGAAGAATCCGAAAAGTCGTACCCTGTCCCTCCTCGAGTTTCGCGACAGATAAGTGATTTAGAAGGTGTACATTAATAAATATAACATACAAAATAAGGAGAACAAAGCTAATGAAAAAGATCAGTGTTTTTGCGCCAGGAAGAACTAAAATATTGTGTTTTGCCTTTCGCTTCGGCTTGGATAATTTTGTTCGCTGTTGATATGATGGGTCAAATTTGACATTTTCATTTTGATAGTTTTCTTCCCACATTTATCTAATTTTTATATTTTATGTTTTGGTATATTTACTTCTTTAAGACGTTAATGCATCTAGTTTTGCGGCATTTTAATGAGGTCTCACTGTCAACCAATTAACTTTCATTCCTCGTTAGTATGAATTAAATTATAAGTTTCAAGATAATTTCGTGCTATAAGTATTTTTTTTTTTTACTTGTTTCTTGCCTTAAAAACTTCGGATTTCAATTTTCACCAACATTCGGAACCACTGATACTTTATTTTGCATTTTGCAACCCTCTCCGAAACTTCAGTTTTTTTTCCCCTCCCGAATCTTCTTTTCGAACGGGCCAGCATTTACTTTTAGTAGAAATAAAGAGTGCAAAAGTTACGTATTAGACATCTATTTTAAATATGCATACAATGTGTATGCACAGAGACAATTGTGGAGGAACTCTTCCTCGTTAATGTTTGGGCGAACTAATTTAGAAGCGATGTTAATAGCCCCCTTTCACAAAAGTTGTCATTGGAATGAAACTGAAAATCTTACAGCAAATAGTTCGTATGTTTATTATAACAGCACCAAAGCTAATGAAGAATTTCTTTACGGCGAAAGCATTGACGTGGTTATAGGCTAACAACGAGCGTCACTTTTATTACAAGGAAAGAAGTCGTACACAATCACGAAATGATGAAGAAACTTATTGATATCGTAATGTGTTTAGATAGATCTGATAAATTATTGCGAAGCCACAATAAATCTGAAGAATGTGCTCAGAAGGACTTTTCGTTCTTAAGATTGAACTAATTCAATCTGCAAGACCTAGTCTGTTGCACCTCAAAAAACGGAAGGTGGGGTAACCCATAACGAAGAGTCCGAAAATCACATCCGTTCTTTCCTCCAATGTTAAGGCGAGCTACGTAGCTTCAACCTACTACGAGCTAGCCCATCCACTTTCAGTCGAAAAGAACGTCTTTTTCCCGGTGACGAGCTAAAACCATAGACCTCATAAATCATAATAGATAGAATTAGCACACTTCCCCAATTCTGGCTGCGCTAAAACTAATGGTTTTTTTGTTCAGAGCACGCGATTTTGAATCCATTCGCTAGGTAACTCTGCCATAGACCTCGTAGTAGAATATGACGTCTATGGCAGAGCTACCTAGCGGATGGATTCAAAATCACGTGCTCTGAACAAAAATCCATTAGTTTTAGCGCAGCCAGAAATGGGGAAGCATGCTAAGTCTTATCTATTATGAGGTCTATGCTAAAACTGGTTAGATTTTGTTGCCTGCCTAGAGAGAATTGATCCAGAGTTTCAAGATATCATCGACAATGCAAAGAAAAATTTAATGTATTTCAGCAATCGCATTCAAAACTATATTTTAGAAGGAATTTCCACATAGCATGATGATAAACCTGAAAGATGAAATTAGTAGAAAAGTTGTGAGTATGATAAAACTATTACTGATTGTGTATATAGTGATGAGCCCTAAGTAATTGTACATTATTTTGATGAGCGTACCTTGCAATCCAGTTGAAGTTTTCATTGGAACTATATAAGTTGCAAAATGATGCCCAACATGTTTTTTGATACCTTTGATAAGTGTTGCAAACATCTTGGAATTCCTTGGCTATTGTTGATATCTTTCTGCTTTAATGTTGTATCGACGGTGTCGGGGCAATTAAATGATGTAGTACAACAGAACTCGAAGATTGTGTATACCATTGTTATGATCACCGCCTCAACTTTAATACTTGCAGACGCATGAACTTCTCATATATAGAACAATATGATTTTTTGTGCTTTGCAGTTTCTATATAATTGCATACAAAAGGGTGCGATCCAACACGCTACCTTTGAGGCTTCTCAGAAGGACGTCAACTGCAATCTCCATTTCATAAGGACACTCTCGAACATTAGGTGGACTTGCAGAGCTGAAGAAAATTTTGACTCCATCATTCACGTTTTGCATCAACACGTCAGCAAGATGAAAAAATTATGGCAGAGAATTTAGTGTCTAGATGAGAGTCTTTTAGTTGTATAAATGCAAATTAATGCATCCTCTGTTGAAGATGACCTTAAAAGTAAGCAAATGCAAGCCGAAAGCTAGGATTTGATGGCAGCAGGCAAATCGGTTTCCATGTTGAAGTCTGCGTTCGAAGAAACGCGGAGTGAGCGTTTGATAACTTTCATGATTTGTATTCAGAAATGAAGAAGATGTTTCAAAGAGGAACAGAGGAATATCAAGAGTGAAAAACAAGAGCGTAAATAGGCTGCTAAATGACAACATGGAATCAGCGAATATTTTTCCTTCAAAGACGAAATGCCTGTCAGTCTTCTATATTTCTTAATTGGCTCTTTACTACGCGGACACAACGAGAGATTCTCGCGGAAAGTTACAGATCGGATGAAGTCAGTAGGAAAATGAGTACTGCTATCAGCAGATACAGAAGAAATGGAGATTGTGTCTATTTTTTTAACTTACTCTTCCAGAACTAGAAGAAGCAGAATGCAGATAGGGCAGGCATGACTCTCAGCTGGATAAATCGCAACCTTCTGTGACGCCAGGGTCGCTGCCTTTCCGCAACCTTGCCTCTCCCCTATCCCGGTCTGAAACTTAAGATGCCTAAAGGCCATAAATAACTTTAAAGAAAAAAAATATGGAAATTGAAATCAGTCCAACCAAATCAGTCCATACATTTACTTATATACAGATTGGGGCGATTTCCTCATTCAACAACTACGCTTTTATGATTTTATTTTTATTATTATTATTATTATTATTATTATTATTGACATACGATTGTTTTGCACACCAGCTTGTGGAAAGCGAAATCTTGTCTTTAAATAACACGGAACTCACTGAAGCTCTCTACTTTAATATTCTCATCTTCCAGTACAGGCACGTACGCAGGAATTTATTTCGGGACGGGTCCAAGGCTTTTGGTGGATCCAATTTCAATATGAGGAAAGATTATGTGTAAAATTGCCCCTAAAATTAGAATAAATTTACAAAAAAAAAAGTGAGAATTTCGGGGGAGGATCCGGACCCCTAGAACCCTCCCTTGCGTACGTCCCTGTTACTGTAAGTAAGGACACTAAAATAGTAATATAATTTGCAAATTGAGTTCTGAATATCTCTGAATATTACCCTTACATAAACTACAGAAATATCATTGTGCAGACTACCTCATAACACTCAAGCAGAATCCTTTATTTTTTTTATTCTTCCCTCAAACGCTAAGCACATTTTCTGTTATTTTGTGATGTTGCAAAATAAAGAGACAATATCAGTAACACATTCCTGAGCTTTATTTCATAAACAATACTGATTTACTGTGCCAACCAAATCAATACATTAGTGTCACAGGTTTCATCCCATATGCCTTTACATTCATATCTTTTTCGCAATGCTGCAGAGGTTTGTTTGCTTTCCTATTAGAAGCATCGTAAACAACAAACCCCACCCTCCCGATAAATTTTAGAGTAAATTAAGTTGACAAACGCATTGTAATTTGCTTCATAATCTAGGCATAGACAAATGTCATCATGATGAAAAATATTTTGTGTCAAACTGACATTCAGAGCCCTCTCCCCGTCAACACATTCTATTTATTTATGTTAAGGCGTAATTTATGTTAAAACATTGGATTTGAGGAATAAACTAGCAGTAAACATCTAAATATTCTTCATTAATATTATTTATCTTTGTTAGAAAATGTTTGTGTTTCACATTACTTCAAAGAGTTCCTCCCTCCCTCCCTCGACATGAGCCAGTCTTCAACCTGGCACAAAATTGCCGTATCTCTGAAGTTTTCTCTCCAGTCATGCGCATGCGTAGAAAACAGATTTTTGACATTTGGAAGAGCCATATTCTAGCTGGCTCCAACGTGACGTGAGTCGAAGAGTAACGAATCGTTGCGTGGAACGTCATAGATTTCATTGGAACAGGTTACAAATATAACGAAGAACTGTGCTTTTATAATGAATGATCTGAGATAATGAAATATACAAACTTTTCTCCTTTATTCGTTGGTAGTGCTATGGCACTAGCTCCTCCTCACCGGCCGCGGCTGGACACAAGATAGATTTCAAAATCTTTTGTTCCTTTTCGTGGAGCAGGAACTAACGCACAGTTTAAGTGAAAACAAAAGTATTCAATATTTTAAATTGATTTCCCCAGGGGAACGAAGGCTACATCTATAGATATTCGTACATTTATTTGTAACCGTTCATGTTTTAAAGTGTAAAACGTTTTACAGTCAATGTAATACGAAATCGTAAAGGATTTACTGTAGGCTTTTTATGAGTTTACAAGTCATGTAGGAAGCTTTTTATTTTCTCCAACATTTCGAACATGTAACTCAAGAACAACACGGAGAATTAGATGTTTGAAACGATGGACGATTGCAAAGACATAGAAGTAGGCTTGATCGTGGTCCTATAGCCTAAACTAGATCTACCCCGACTCACATATGGGCATATGGAGTCTAACCTTACAATCCCTTCTTGCAATACGAATTCGTGTTTTAGCCTAAGTCTAACTTAGATTAAGTGTAAATTCTATCTTTGCAATCGGCCCTTTAAAATGAGACGAAGGATACGTCTGTACTCTGTTGATACACTGATTCATAATTACTAATTATTTAAGGCGTTAAAACGTTTTACAGTACCTATAATATAAAACTGTGTTTTTTTTTTAGTTCTTTTTAGAATTGATTTCGCTAACTTTTTTTGACCCCTCAATGCAAAAATGCTGCTAGTGGGACTTTATGTTTTTATTTGTGTCTAACTCATAAGTATGCCTACTCAAGCAAAGTCGTAACATGCTACTATTCTCAATATAAATTATATTTTAATTCTTGTTCTACCATTCGAAAAAAAATCGATTATTGTTCTACCATTAATTTTCTCATGATTCGTGTTCTCACTTTTCTATACGTCCATCCATATAAAATAGCCATTTTCCTAAAACGGGGCGCAATTAACGCGATACGCCTCTACCCCTAGCTTCCGTGCAAGTGCTACTGTCGAAAATTAAGCGAGTTTGGTATATTGACCTCTCCGTGCAACTGTCACTAAAATTCATCTCGGTGCAACTGTCTCTCCGGGCAAGTGTCACACAAACTCAAATCTTGCAGCGTTAATTTAACTCATTTCTCGACGTCATACATACAATGATGAAATTTTGCACATCGACGTTAAGTTCGGTGACGCTATAATATTCCATTGTTACTTTCGTATATTTCTATATATTTTAAAAGCATATTTTAATTCATATATGTATATATGTATATATATATATATATTTAAATATGGACTTCTTTATCCTAAAATAAATACTAGCCTGCAACGATGTTGTGTTTAAAAGGTTGCAGAACACTTTTGGGTGACAATATCTATCCGAACACCGAAGTAAAACAAAAAAAAAAAAAAAACTTTTTAAAAACAATCTTTTCTGAAAGAAATAAGACAATTCGTACTAAATAGTAAAAAATAATTTGTTTTCAAGAAAATTATTTTAAAAAAAATCTATTTATGCATGACTAAAAAGAAAAGCATGAGTTGCGCCGATAGAAGAATATTAATAAAGCGATTCTATATGAGAGTGCGCCCCATGCTTTTCCTTTTAGTCGGTCATAAATAGTTTTTTTTTTAAAGTAATTTTCTTGAAAACAAAAAAAATATATATATATATTTTTAATTTTTAGTAGTCTACGAATTGTTTTATTATTTTGAAAGAAAAGCACGTTTCTGGAAAGTGTATTTTTATTTTTATTTTTTTTTTATAAGTTTAAGGATAGGTTGAAAAGTAAAGTGAAATTTTCTCATTTCAGTAATGTAACTTCCAGTTGAAATTTTGAGTAGTTTTTTCTACCGTGAAATGACTGAAAAAGAATTTCTCCGCTGAAACATTCACTACTGCTGTTCACAGTTGACTGCTTTGTTTCCCCTAACATGGAAACTATACATTGAAGATATGTTCTGTAGATTTTTTTAAAATTTTTAAACCAATGGTTTCTGCAAGCATATGAATTTCCTACATGTAAGTTTAAAGATCTCACTCCGATGGGTTATATACATGCACAGACCACCCCCGTTCGCCTAGTCGTTAGCGTGTCAGACTACGGATTGAGGGAATCCCGAGTTCGATTCGCGGCACTGCCAAGGATTTTTTCCAAGGCATGTGGGTCTGTAACGGTACCCATCCAGCATTGTGATTGCAATTGGGGAGCTGCTATAGAATAAAAGGGATAGTGGCGATCACAGTGAGAGCTTAGGCTCTGCTCCCCCAACCCGTCTGGTCAGTGTGGGAGCAGAAGACCAATCTCCTCCCTCCTGGAAGAGGCCTCCTTTCTTCTATATTTCTATACTTCTGGTAAAATAATTATGAATTTCTTCATTTCTTACCGTGAATTCATTGTCCTCTTTTACTAAATTTATTATCTGATATACAAAGATTGCATATAGTGTTAAAATATTATGTTGTTTAAATAAATCTTTACAAGAATGTTTCCTGTTCACTTTAACAATTGTTCTGATAGCCATTTTCTGTAGGACAAAAACTCTTTTTACATTACTTCCACAGGCACTACCCCAGAGTAAGGGACCATATGACAAATAAGGATAAATCACTCCAAAATAATTTGATTTAAGTATTTCTTTAGTTAAATAATCAGAAAGTCTCCTTAATAAAAATATTTGTAGTTAATTTTGAGCAAACATGTTCAATATGATATTTCCAAGTAAATTTGTTGTCTACATATAACCCAAGAAACTTGCAAGAATCGTGCAAGTGTTATGGTCTGTGACAGAGATTTTGTTTCCAGCTAGATCAAAATAAACTAGTTCAGTTTTGTCCGTGTTAATCTTTAGATTGTTTCGCTTAAAATAATTCATGAATATCTTCGTAAAACTCTCGATCTGTTTTTCCAAATCTCTTACGTTATGAGACCACAGTAGGCTAAAAGTATCATCTGCATACATTGTGACAAGATATCTGTCAGAACAAGGGAAATCATTAACATTGCATATAAATAAGAATGGACCCAAGATTGAACCTTGTGGAACACCTAAACCAACCCCCTTTTTTTTTCTATGTGACCTCGTTCTTCTTATTACATTATTTTCTTCACCTATTATCTCAGTACATTGTTCCTTATCCCTTAAATACGACTCTACAATATTGTATAATTTTCCCATGACTCCATATTTATTTAATTTTGACAACAGAATTTCATGATTCACTCTGTCAAACGCCTTAGAGAGGTCAAGATACAAGCCCGCAATCTTACATCCTTCATCCATTTTACCTAATGCTTTATGATAAAAATTTGGCTCTCCTATGGTTTCCTAACGCTGGAAATGCGTTCTCGCGTGATTTTTCCACATAACCTCTGTTAACTTTAGAAACTAAACTTGCCAGCCAATCAGTCGTCAAATAAAAGTGAAAGGAAAGGCTGAAAGTTTGGCAACATGGTGACGTAACCTGACAAATGTGAAAGGAAGATAAGGATTGGGGCACAAGTACCTTTCACCTTAGTTTTCACATTGAAAAATTGAAATTAAATCTTCATAAAAAATAAACTTTTTTTTTTTTTTGACAGATTTATTTTGGAAATCTTACCCTGTTATATCTACACTTTTTTTTTGAACAGATAAAAATACATTTTAAAAAAAATATTATTTATTACAATCGAATCAATTTGTACATCGCAGAAGGCCCTGAAGGATTTAAGAACATATGTTACCAATTAAAATTGAATTTACAGTGTGCCCTCTCTCAAGACTAAGAAGTACGGACGGATACATTACCGCACAACATTATCTGACGTACTGCAAGGCATTAAACTGCACTAATTTGTCTACAGCGAGTACAACACCGTAAATTTGTAATGTCCTCACCCTCTCTCCTTCAATATCTCCGCCCCAACCACACGTTGTTACAGCCTCTTGTCAGTACAACAGTGAATCTTCTAGAAACGGAACAGGTTGGGTTCTTTTCAAGTTTTTTTTTTTTAGTTATTTTTAATTTATTTATTTCAGAACTTTTTTTTTTCCCGTAACAGTGGCCACTACAGCAAGTTAGTTTCCTCAACGTGGATCTGTTTGTTGTTCATGATATTATTTTCTGTCCACGTCCGTCTTGGACCAGGGCGGCCCGTCTCTCTCGCATTGTTTATATGAGAAAGAAGAGACCGGCCAACAAAACATGGGAGGAGGTGAGTTATGCTTCGGTCGCAAACGAGGTGGTACATCAAAAAAAAAAAAAAAAAATCTCCCGTAGCAACTGCTGACGTCACCCGGAGGGGAGAAAAAAAGACGAAAGGATACAGTAATTATCGCCACGGCTAGTGGTTTGAACGAGAGACCAGAGTCATATATCTTCGGTTTCATTATATCTCCTCACCTGTTTACTTTTTCATATAATCTCTCAGTATTTTTGGGAGGTAAAGTACCCTGCTACTCGGCCGGTGCTGACTTCATTCACCAGTGTTGGTTGGCCTTCGTCTATTTGGGCGTAGTCTTTCTAGCTATGCTTTCTGCTGTTTATAAAGTCATTGCAAACGAAGCATAATTTAACATTTCTGAAGAAAAAGAAAAAGAAAGAAGAAGAATAAATATGTTGGCATTCGAACATATTTATTGCCCTTGCTAAAGCAAATTGTTCCAATAGAAAAAGAAGCCAATGATTAGGCGCGAAATATGACGCGGAATGGTAAATATTTCTTTCACAGGAATTGAGATGAGATCCAAATATTTAAAGTAAAGAACTCTTGTTGAAGAAGTCTGCTGAAGAGGCAGTTTCAACAACAACGAGTTACTCTAGTTATGGAATTAAGTATACCAAAGCGATTTGCTGACTAATAACCGCGTTGTACCATTTGAATTGAATTTTATTTAAGGCCTTTAGGCAACTTTGTCTCAGGTCAAATGGATGATGATGGGAGAATTGGTGGAATGAAGTAAGTGGAAGACCCCAGAGGGAACCCACGCACACGGTGTTTATCCAGCACAAAGCCCATACCGGAGAATCTAGGATCGAACCCCACACATCACCGGATGTCCAAAATACATTCCGAATGTCCGAAGAGATCCGGGATATCATAGGAGATCCATGGGATGTCCGCTGGACATCCGAAGCAGGACGTCCAAATTTTATCCAACCCGGATATCTTTCGGACATCCTCTTTATGTCCTACAATGCCCAGTGTTTTCCTTCCAGATATAAGTGTGAAGATGACTCAAAGACGAAAAGAAATAGTGTTGGGAAATTGGAGAAAATATGCACTACCTTTACTGGAAGTGCTCTCTGAGCATTGTGGTACAACTAATTATTTGGGAAAATCTGCTATTCAATTTTGTCTAAAATACTCCTATTTTATTAATAGAGAGAGGTTGGTGTATCATGCGCGTGAGTTTGCTTCACAATCAGAAGGTTCCGAGTTCAGAAGTCAGAAACTGCATGTCCACCTTGGCTGAGATTTCAGTTTTCGGCTGTCCCTCCAAGTACCGCGGTGGTTCTCGATTAATGATGGAGTCGCTTCCCTGTTATTCCTTATAAAGGTCAATTTGGTGTTTTATGAGTATGAAATGCTATTTTTAACTGCAGGCTTGGAAAGATATTTGGCAAGGAGACTGTAAATTTATGCAAAACCTAAAATCAATTTGCCTATTAGGATTTTAGGAAAGTAGCTATCAGAAACGGAATCTGATCGTCATTTGTTGAAACGTTATTGGTGAATGGAATATGCGCTTTCATTTGTTTTTGTTTATTCCAGCCGAGGGAGTAGGTTTATATATTTCATGTAACGTTTTTTATTGTAAGAAAAACTGAAGAATTGCAGTGACGATATTAGTTTATAGTATTTAAATTGCTTATATACACTTGAGTTTCATTTAACTAAATCTGATGGGTCCAAGAGTGATTCGGTTAGGCCAGAAACATAGTGATTGACATACTGTAGTTTGGTATTGCACAACACGTCAAAAGAGCAACTTATTTTAAAATAAACAATTTTTCAAACATAGGCCTACCACTATAATGCTAAAGTACAATACAGTACAGTACACGCTACTGAATTTACAAAGAACTTTTTTTTTAAAAAAAACTGTCGTTTCTTATTTTCGTCTTTCATTATTTACCGTAAGAGTACCCGCTGCATACTCTATTATACCGGGTGAGCGAATTATCTATGGAACGTTACCGGCAAGGCCGCTTTTAAGGTCCATAGATAGTGCAACTGGGCGTCAGACAGAATTTAATACTAGAATGTTGAAACTTGCTACGTTTGTTCCTTTTCTCCCCCTTACTTCACAACTTAAGGCGCTACGACAACAAACGCGTTTTACCGGTATTTCTTCATTATATGCACTCCAACACCCATATCATGAAAATCACTCTACACATCACTTTTCATTGCTTTTCCCACTTGGAATCTTCGCAAGCGATCTCACTTACGCCGTAGTATTTATGCATTTTGAAATTCTAGACACTTCAATGACATAGGGCTACGTTAGATTAGAAAAGTCAGATTAGATTGTTTTTTAAACTCACGCATTTAAAATTCTATACATTGGACTGACATAGGGTTTAGTGTGGTTACGTGTGCCTAGGTTAAATGAGGTGAGGTGTAGTTAGGTTAGTTTAGGATAGGTTTAGGTTAGGTTAATTCAGGTTAGGTTAAGTTAGAATATATTACTTTAGGATAGATTAGGTTAGGCTAGGTTAGTTTAGGTTAGATTAGAATATGTTAGGTTAGGTTATATTATCCCTGGTACACCATACAATGAAAATCATATTTAATATGCGTTCATTTTTGTAAGAATTTGTCCAATTTACGAATCTGGCCTGCAACTAAATTATCTGTAAAATATGTAAAATTACCACATTGTGATGGGTTTGCAGTATTTCCTCTCTTGCACTGCTATTCCTCTGAAGATATATATTATTCATTTGTGTTTAAGACAGTGAGAGTGAGTTAGACGCCCACTTATGTTTTAAGTCCACCCATGTTCTGTAGGTTAAATAATGTTTAACATATACCGTGTCTTTTATTATTTGTAACATTTTGGTGATCACATTGCATGGAATTAAAGGGGTCGTGTGTTCCAATTCGCTGTACTGTATTTATTTATCCGCTCATACTGTATTTATCCGGTGATAGAAGCTATCGGAGTAAGCAATAAACACCGACCGAGTAAGCGTCTTCAAAGTAACATTGTGAATACATACTGTTTTTAATGACAGGAACCCTTCCGGCGTCCGTGAAACAAGTTGGGGATAGACATTTTCATGTCATTCTTGCAGTACCGTTACTCCGTTAACGGGCCTGGATGGGACATTCAAAGGAATTATGAATTCGTTGCTGTCCAATGGACATCTCTATACAGATCCTATTTGTATATTGCTTACCTAAAAAGGTCATCCGTAGAATGTTGAAAAGTCGTGCTTACGGATGTCCGATGACATCCGTATTTGTCCTTCAAATGTCCATTGCGGACCTAAAAAGGACGCCCGTAGAATGTTAAAAAAAACCTGGCATACGGATGTCTGATGGATATCCAGTAGGGGTGTGAGCTTTTCTCGCAGTCGCCCCCACCAAAATTTGAACACCTGTGCCCCATTAATCTTAATTTTGACGTTTCTCACGACCTTTGGTGACCCCTACCATATGGAGCTTCCGGTCCTGAAGGGACCGACCGTGGGAAACAGCG
>JAGDQP010003205.1:26416-60269 GCA_022664845.1 Lepisma saccharinum
ACTTATCCATTGATATTTCATTGCTTTTTCTTGTTATCGAAGATTGTCGAGTCATATCGTATGTACTTTTTTTTAATTGAAATATTATTTCCTTCTCAGGCCACCAAAACTTTTCTCATGATGTTCTGAAAACGAGGGTGAGGTGTAAAGCAAGGGTAGGGGTGGAGCATGACCCCGAGGTGATTTCCGGGGCCAGTAAGGCCCTGGGAACGTATCAAAATTCAAATTTATGGAGCACAGCTGTTCAAATTTTGGTGGGGGCGACTGCGAGAAAAGCTCACACCCCTACTATATCCATATTTGTCCTTCAAATGTCCGTTGCGTATCTAAAAACGACGTCCGTAGAATCTCCTAAAACCTTGCGTACAGATGTCCGATGGACATCCCTACATATCCTATAAATGTTCCTTGCGTACCTAAAAGGATGTCCGTCGGATGTCTACAGGAGTTGCATACTTTTTCGGACATACTATGGACGTCCGACATGTTCGCTAAGGATATCCATTGGATGTCCGTGTGTTGTCTGGGACCGAGGACCCCACCCGCGAGAAGTGAGCACTCTACCACTGATCCACGGAAGCCCATAGGTTGTACCATTTGTAAAGCCTAATGAGAAAGGAATCACGGCCTCTATGTGAACCGAGCGGCCTTAGCTGAATAGTAGAGCTTTGGCTTAGTATTCGGAAGATCCTGGGAT
Organism: Lepisma saccharinum; assembly: GCA_022664845.1. Classification (NCBI taxonomy): domain Eukaryota; kingdom Metazoa; phylum Arthropoda; class Insecta; order Zygentoma; family Lepismatidae; genus Lepisma; species Lepisma saccharinum. The sequence goes on from JAGDQP010003205.1 coordinate 27,114, forward strand.
CGATGCCAGTGACCGGCTATCTTGACTGAAGTTTTATTTTCAGGGTTTTCCTCAGTCACACCAGAGAAATGCCGGGATGGTACCTTCAAGTTAGGCCCTCCGGCATCCTTTCCCCTCCCCAAGCCTGCTGAGTCTTAGCTACCTAAAGATCATGAATAGATTTAAATACTGTTCGATTTATGAGTAGCATCGCACATTCTACTTAGTTTTGCCGACGAGACATGATTTAGGTTGTCTCGTCTCGAAAAGATGTACACTTTGCATTACGAGAGTTCTCTCTCTCTCTCGTCTTATTCCTTATAGATATTTCTCTGTCTCGTTTCGTCTCGTGGCAACACTTCTATTTATTGGCTGACTATGCCGTCTCCCTTGCCACGGACTCGCTGTGTCGGACAGTTGCTCTTGTCCCTTCCATGACTTCTGGCCCCTCATTTTATTATTATGTAAAATTTGTATTATTTTTCCACAAAAACTTAAGCATATTAATTATTACAATTCACAAATTAGTAATTGGATCAACGTTTCTGCCATGTATTGATCCCGGCACTAACTTTCCAGTGTTCCCTAATCGCCTGTCAAATCTTCCAGAGACTAACGTCCGTTTGACGCGGAAGCATTCCTGTTTGAAAATATACCATACGCTAACAGAATAGCATTTCTGCTAGCAGTACGATTTATCGTAGCATAAATGCTTCCGTATTATCAAGGAGGGGGACCTTAAATAATTTGTAACTAACAGTTCGTAGTGTTATCAGTTTCCCTTTATTGTCAGATACAGTATATAGATGGGTTTTACAGTCCATAAGTTCGTGCAGTGGCCGCAGTGTGTCGCTACTTAGTATATCCCCGTTTATATGATACATACAGCTACTGCCAGGAATATACTAATGTACAGCTAGCACCAGTATCTCAGGGAAGGAGAGAAGCATCGATAATCTCGCATAAAACTTCGATACTTAGCAACACTTGCGTGTGGTGTCGGTATTTGTAATATTTTGCATCTGGTTTCCAACACTGTAGTATTTCTAAAGATGATGACACTTTGAAACTGCAGCAAGAATCGTCTTTTCATTTTATAAATTAATCAGTTGATTGGAAGTATCAGTACTATTCTGTAATTGTAATCCATAGAACATATATAAGACGAAAATGTTTTGTTGCATCTATACAATTGACTTATACTGTGTTGTCATGCTAGTGGATTTTTTGGTAGTAAATATGACAAATTGAATTTTGTTTATAAGACTTTTAGGCAGCTTTGACTCAGGCTGACATATATAATGAAGACAAATATTATTTAGAAATATTCTAAAACAGATACGCAGAGGAAATAAGGGAATTGGCATTTTTATACTTACTTGTAGTCGAAGAACATGCGGACTGCTACCATGGAAAGTGCATCTCTATATATTTTCTGAAAGGGCTTAGTGAGTGAAGTTATCCAGTTTCAAAATTAACTCCGCATTTTCAATCTCCGTGAAGTACAGCAATTAAAAAATCTGGATAAACTTCGTATACTGGTAGCGGTGTAAGAACTAACCGGAATGGAAGGTCTTTTAGCGTTGTGCTCGTGACGGAGGGGTTTTAAGCACGTGGACGTCGTACTTTTAATTCCAATGTTTATGACTTCGAATCCCAGAACTACGTTATATCATTTACTTACCTATTTCCCAGCAACGTCAGAACGTTCAATTTTTGTCCTCTACCTTACCTGTTTACGTTCAAAATAAGACAACACAAAATATAGTGGCATTAATTACCAAATGAAAATGTTTTTGTAATGAAGAGGAGCATAAAGGCCTATATTTTACATAACATTAAGTTCGCGAATGATTATTTGGAGAATATGCCCATCTCCCTTTTTCTCTTTCGTTTCCAGAATGAAGAATAGTCCCTGTATACAAAGAAGTCGTGAACTATATATACTACACAGTTTTTTGTTGAGTAGGCTCATCTGTAGCATTACACATAATTATTTACACATGAATGGACATGTAATGAGAAGAACAAATGACTATATAGTCAGATTACTATGACTATGGGAGCAGCATTGGTTTGGGGCTAATTTCCAAGAAGGCTTGCGATTTCGGGCTGATTTTTATGAAAGCTTGCGTTGCTTCCGATTTGCGTGAATAGCCAATTGAAACACAAGGTACACTTACCTTACAATAAAACACGCATTTCAATTGGCTACTCACCCAAATCACAAGCAACGCAAGCTTTCATGAAAATCAGCCCTTAGAATTATCCTACTTAACATAAAAGTAGAACAGAAGTTTAACCTAACCTAATTGGAGGTTATAGTATACTTAACACTGTATCGGCTACCTATATGAAAGTAGACTACCTAAACTAATGTAATAATAATAATACAGTACGCAAATCAACTCAATCCGGTACATTTCTCCTAACGTAGCAACCAGTGACATCTATTTAAAAGCAATACTGGACTGACTGGTGCCATTGAAAATTTCATGAATACCTATATGAAGCCAGGAAGCAGAAAGGACACTTAGCCCCAGTTTTACAATCAACGGCTAAGCTTCTGGTCAGAGCTAAGTTGTGGCCAAGTCATATTTTGACCAATCGGCGTACGCAAAATATGACTTGGCCTCAACTTAGTCCTGACCAGAAGATTAGCCGTTGATTGTAAAACTTGGGGTTAATCTCGTTTGTTCACTTGCAATCTAAACCAATATAGACAACATTTTCGGTTCTAACGCAGTCTTTTACAATTAATATCGCTGTGCGATCCGTTTTTTATTTATGTCTTAATTCTTGCAAAAAACGTAAATGCAGAGTAAGGTATACTATTATATGAATAACTAAGAAATTAAGACTTAAATGAAGAAACGGGCCACACAGCGATAAGAAAGGTATAAAACTGAGTTAAAACTGAAAATTTTGTTCACATTGAATTAGACTAGAAGTGGACAAACGAGTTTAAATATTTGTTCTGGCGTCTATCTTTAGAGATGAAGCAGTCACTCCAGTATCGTTACGTAGAGCTCGATGGTGGCAACACTGTTTAGGTAAGTGATAAAAGAAGTAAAACAGAAGTAAGTTAAAACAAACTTTTATTGCAAAACACAGACAAGATAACTGTCGGAAGGAACATCTACAACCAGCTTCTGTTTCTCTAGCGAATTAATACCCACCCACGAATCACTCTGAAAGAAATAACGCGTGAAGAAAAACTAAAAATAAAACAAAAACAAAAAGAAATTCTCACCTCTTTTCTTTTGCTAGTCGTGAATAACAATAATGGGCGTTTTCCACAATTCATCAGACGGTACTACTACAAGGCTTCGATGCACCGATGCAGTCAGAGAATGCCATCGTAAATTGCTGCCTCTCACAGAACACAGACAAGTTTCCAAGACATGCTACTTCAGACCTGCATACACCAAAGTTTGCCTCCAATTAGTGTTAGTTAAGTGTCATTCTGATACTCAAACCTTCTAAGGAGAGGGGAGAATAAGTGCTTTAAGTTTCGTGTAAAGCAACGATCTCGAACAAAAGATGGCAGCACTACCTCCGTACATGTCTAATGTTTTTTTTATCGTTGCACGAAATTTCAATGCTGCTCCTACAAATTCAAGCCTAGAGAGTTCTAACTTTCAGGGAAGAAAGTTCATAACCAATTCAAGAGTTCGATCAATGTCGATTTTTTATTTTCGATTTTATGCTTTGTTGAAATAGCTTCATTGTTACAGGTTTCGATATTCACAACAACAATGAAGCAATATCAACATTGAAGAAAAACGAAAGTAAAAGAATGACACCGATAGAACTCTTGAATTGGTTACTTCCCTGAAAGTTAGAACTCTCTAGGCTTGAATTTGTAGGAGCAGCATTGACATTTCGTGCAACGATAAAAATACATTGGACATATACGGAGGCAGTGCTGCCATCTTTTGTTGGAGATCGTTGCTTTACATTAACTTTAAAGCCGTCAATACAATTCGATTTACGGCCGCGGTGGATAAATGGCATAGCGCTCACCTCTGGTGCTAGAGGTAGTCGGTTCTATATCTCTTCATGCCATGTGGGCTTTGTGTTGGACAATCACCATGTGCGTGGGTTTTCTCGGGATACTCCCGTTTCCTCCCACTTTCTTCACTCTACCAATTCATCCTATTATCATCCATCCGACCTGAGCCAAAGTTTCCTAAAGACCTTACAAATTTAAAAAAAAAAAAAAAAAAAACTATTCGATTTGAACACCATGATTCAAATCGATGGGATACTAACGAAGGCTATTTCACCAAGGTTTGAAAAGCTGTATCAATTTTTCTTCGACTTCAATAATATTGTTTTAAGTTTTCTTAACCATTGTGGCATTGTGTTACTTTTCTATGCATCTTGGAGGACATGTGTTATTTCTATTTTTGTGTATTTCAGATAAGTTTTTTTTAATAACTGCGATTTTTTCATTTTTGTCTTATAAAATGCCGTCATATGGGTTGACTTTGGACACTGTCTAACTTTTTTTTTTTAATTTACAGACAGTCGTAATATTAATAGTACTGCAACCACAAAATTATTTTAAAATAACTATGACTTACGTATGAGTTTGCATACTACATAAAGCGTACACATTGTTCCAAAAATGACTTTAACGATAATAAACAATATCCGAAGTCGTTTCTTCCAGGCTTACTTTTGGGGGTGCTTTGCCCCCCCCCCCCCGGAGGTTTTAAACTGCACCCCTGAAAGAATTGGTGTTAGCACTTATATTACTCAAACTTATACTGAAATACGCATATAAAAGTACATTCTATAAATATTGTTCATGTTATTTTGAAGTTAAAGATCCTGTGTAGCCTAGTCGGTAGCGCGCTCGACTTCAGTGAGAGCGAGCGGTCCCAGGTTCGATTCCCGGTGCGGGCTTAAAATTTCGGTGTTGACCCAGCATCGTGAGAACAACTGGGAGATAATGTGAATAAAAGACATTGGCGATCACAGTGAGAACTTCGACTCTCCTCTCCCAACCCGTCTGGTCAGCGTGGGAGCAGTAGACCAACTCCTCGCTTCGTGGAGAGACCTCATCCTCTAGTGGATTGAATATGGCTGTGATTTATTATTTTGAGGTTAACTAAGGACTTATGACATGTTCTTAAGTAACATTAGTGTTGTTTTATATTTTAGCACAGGAATCAATATGCAGAGGCGGCGTTTGGGGGTGGCAACTGGGGCAACCGCCCCAGGCCCCGCGTTCCGAGTTGATACTTTTCTTACTCAATGATATAAAAGTTGATTTGTAAAAAAAAGTTTACAAATAAACTAGTTTGTATAGTTTCCATGCGAAATGTAATGTGAAATGGAAATGAATAAAGAAGCACTTGTAATTAGCAATGCAGTTTTCAAAATATATTGTACTTTCTTTTTTTTTTTTTTTTCATAAGAAACCGTTGTTCATTAAAAAGGAGAATATTTAGTAATAAATTTAGGGTTAGGAATGAAAGGAAGAAGTGAGGGGAAGCATTTAGGGGGAAGTTGTTTACTGCTTTATCGGCTTTAGATGTAACATTTCGGCGCTCAGCGATTTTTACTTGTACTTTGGCCCCGCGCTCACCTAAAGCAGCCTCTGTCAATATGCATTATTTAAAATTTCCGTGAGCCCCCCCACGATCTTGATTTTGGACCCCCGAAAGAAAATTTCTGAAAGAAACACTGGCCCCATAATGTGGGGCGAATTCGGATACAAGGAATTTTCCGTTTATTTCGATGTATGTCTTGTAACAGAGGTGTCATTGGACACTTTTCAGCGATTATATACCGTCTTCTGTGTATTTATTTGAAAGTGAATAGCATGTTATATTTAAAGTGTTAGGGCTAATTATTTTTAATGTGTTTGTTTGTGTTCATTATTTTTAATTTTGTTATCAACTACAATACCTGTATTTATTAAATTCACTTACATGTTACAAACATGGCACATAAAGAAAATACCTTTACTGCTGCAAGTCACAAAATTAAACTAAAAACAAACAAAAATTAAACAACGAAAGGTTTGCAACCATTCTAGTCCGGGACAATTATTCTTGAATCGTTTTTCGATTCCGCCAATTCTATTCAGGTAGCTCTTAACTAAGAGTGTGTTCTAAATGACAAACCTCATTCAGCACATTTCAAAAGCCCGAGTACAATTTTTTTTTTTTTCCTCATATATCAGACATTTCTGACCCTCATGATGACCGAGCCTTTTAATCTTGTCAAAGAGAGTACTTTTTGGTATCTGATATTAACTGACAGTTTGTCAAATAGTCATTTTCCCTGAAGAAGCAGCACGAATATCTCTCTGCAGATTCTCATTGTTATATTGTTGACAAGGCCGCCCTCCTACAATATTCTTGTATGTTTGAACCATGTCCGAAGTCACCCCACGTTTTGCTGAAAGTTTCAATAAAGAAACTTAGTGTCTCACCGGTAACGACTAACAGAGAAGTGATATCGGTTTTTTCTTAACAACAGACGGGTCTACGAATTTAGACGTTCAACATACACTGCCACCCCACGAACCCTTCTGTACAGACAGATTTTGTCGCCACCAGTAAAAAATTGGAAAAATTACGCGAGACAAGAACGACAGATTGTTTCACTCACACTGCAACAATTGACTGAAAAACAATTGTACCTTGAAACCACAGGGCTACAAAATATATTTTTAAGCTTTGTTAGTTCTTCGAAGCATTCCGACAACAATAAACAACATTCAAAAGCTAAGCCGACTAAGTGTCCGAAGTCGCCCCAGATGACGGTACTAAAGTTCAACTGAACAGAACTTGTTTTATTCAAAACAAAATTTGAATTATGTCAATTATAGTTTATACAACACATGAAAAACGATAGTTGACAGTTGACAATCTCTTCATTTCGGGATCCGGAAGTTTCGGTGTAAGAAGTTTGGGTGCACGAAGTTTCCGCGCAAGGAAATTTCGGTGCAAAGATTAAAATACCTTTTGATTATAGAAAAGCCGTTAAACTATGAACGTGACCTTATTGTTGGTCAGTTAATCCTCTTATTGATGTACTAATTAATGAAATTATTCGAAATTAAACTAACATTTTTTTTAATGGTTCTCTGTGGTGATACTTTCGAAATGTGCCTAAAATTATCAGCACAAAGTGCTTAGAAAGTAAACAGTCTATATGAACTGCATGATCCTTAGAAGAAAACACAGAATTTGTAAAAAAATCACGTAGAAGTCAAGAAGCTTAAGGGGTCATTAGAGCGTAACGTAAGTATTCAAGGGGAAGGGCTTCAAGTATGGCTTATTTTATTTGACAATGAGGGAAAGGGATCAGAGTGTTTTCAGACGATATAATGATAAAAAATTAACAAGTTTTACGTAAGCACTAGAGGAATGCTCGGGTATCTGCTTATTTTACTTACAAGGGGGAGGGTGTTTTAAGTGACTAAAAATGTGCTTATGCCAGAGCATCCCCTGAGGTTCCAGTAACATTGTCAATTTTGTTTCTGGTTCAACGTTTTTACTTGATTTTGGATGACTGAGAGGTTACTCTTTGGTTAACGTTTAGTTTAGGCTTTCGCCAAATACAGCAGACATGTACAATGTTTCCTACGTGTGTGGGAGTGTTGAAACGCAATGTATAACAAAGTTTCGAGTGATGGAAATGTCAAATAGGCCTAAGAATGAAGGAGTTAAAAGCACCTGGGACTTTTTGACACCTTCGGTGTTCAGGTAGAGCACATGGTGTGAGTGTTAAAGGCGATATGCTTCGCATATAATGAAAGACATGATCTAAACTGACTTTTCTAACCCGTCTGTGCTTTGGTATACTGAGTCTTTCTTTTTTGTAGCAAGATAAAGCCACGCCATTAGGATTCCCGAACATGCCGCAAAGTTTCCGTATACTGAACAACTCGAGTATGTATTTAACGATATAATAATGGCACATGCCTTTTCGTAACACTTTTTGGATTGCTGGCTGTCCCTGTGAGTTTCTAGAAGCGTATGTATCAATTATTTGTACGAGAATCAGTAGTAGAAAGGGTATATACAGCTCAATAGCTGACGGAAGCTGAGGAATCGAAACTAAAATTTAGCCTGCTCCTTCACCGAGAGCTCTATTAACTACGTGAAATGTAAAGTTAATGGATGATAATGTTATTATCTAGGCCTTGCGTTCATGACATAATGAATAACACAAGCTGGCAATGCTATTACTAAATTTTGATAAGAAATTATGATTTTGTTAGAATTACTAACATATGTTTGTTTTATATGTTTTGTGTTAGTGGGTCCTTAGGTTTTGGTTTCTGAAAGTGAATTTTTAGTTAGGACTGTTTTCCCATAATCTTCACATTTTGACAGATGTCGAGATTCTTGACAGGGGAAGGTATTGTATTGGTTTAAGAGATAAATATATAAAAGTGAATTTTTGATTGGATCTGTCTGATCTGTGATTGGTGGAGACAAGAGAGTTTAAGTGAACTTTTAATTGGAACTGCATAGTGATTGGTGTTTTTATAGAGAAAGGTGATTTGCAGTACTTCTTATAGTAATTTCCCGTACCTTTGACTTAAATGCATAAGGGATAACATAGTGTTAACTGAACTATTGTAGGCTAAGTTCTTCCACTATGGATACTGTTCTAAGTAAACGCGGCCTCGAGAAGTTCGTTGATTGTGGATACGGGAGCAAGAAAGACGTTTCGGTGCAGGACGTTTCGGTCAAGGACGTTTCGGTGCACGGATGTTTAGATGTGAGGATATCTTGGTGTAAAAATTTTAATCTTTACACCGAAACATTCTATCTTGGTAACGAAAGTTTCAGACACTCAAAATGCTTTGAAATGTAAAGTTTACTTGTATTTTAGTAGAATAGCAAATAAGAAATATTAAAATAGTATTTTAAAAGGCATGAGAGGCCTACATATTTTTCTAACTGTAACGGGATCACAAATAAAGGTGTCATGAAGGACATATTTATTGATTTCACAATGCAGCTTTGATGGTACCATAATTTCTTTAGTAATTCCATATCGCTGAATACGAAAATGTTCTTCATTTTGTTTGATTGGTTCGTGTTTAGAAGACACCGGCTTCCCTGATGCACGCACACAAATGGAATATATGTGATGATTTGAAAGTAGTTGGTATTGTAACTTGGTTCTAGCAGGATTATACGAAGTATTACTGCTTCCTTTGCGAGTAGAGAAGCCGTCTTAAGTCTAAATTATGAACTGAATGAATGGTCTGTAAGAGAATATTTAGTGCCAGGTGTGATAAACGTTTCATTAATGAAACCAAACAAAATACTCCCACCACCGTTACACATTTCGTCGAGTATATGCACTCTTGTTTATTAGAATTTACGTTTTATTTTTTTTTTATTTTTTGTTTGTTAGTAAACTTATATTTTCCTTAAGTATCATAAATACCACGATGCATTGAAATTTGTACAATTTTAAAAAACACATAATTCATCATCTATCCTTGACATCAGGACAAGGAAGAGCAGAAAAGTAAGGAAATTGCTCCCAATGCTAATTGTCGCGTTGCCTACAGGAAATTTAATACAGCTTCCAAATCGTAGTTACAAATAAGGGCAAGACAATAAACAATCTTTATTTATTTATACGGCGTCCATAAGAGTGGATAAGTAAAAACTAACTCTACGTGGAAAAGTGCTTTATTATACATTTTTAAAGTGTTGACATTAGCATTAAAATCTTAAATAATACAACATTCAGAATTATTAGCTTGTAAGGCATGATTCCCAGTGACCTGGAAAACTTTGAAAAGTCAGGGAATTTAGCTTCCAAGTAAAAGAGACTGAAAATATCTAGAAATTTCATGAAAAATTTCAAACACCTAGAAAACTCAGCGAATATTAAGTATGGAATTTTGTTTCTCCGAACATATTGTATGAAACCTTCATTTTGCTGCAACACACATTTCTTGTATAATGAGACGTGCCTGAAAAAGGTAGATACTCTTGCAAGTGGAGCCCTAGGGGGGTTAAAATTAATTTTATTTTCGCAGCAGAGCTTAAAATTGTCCACTTAACTATTTGCTTTTGGTAATCATAATAATATTAATAATTATTTATACAAATACGCCCTCCACTGAACCAACACATACAAACATGACGCCATGCGGTGTACTACAAATGGCGTCATTTCATGTTATGAATACTACGTATTTTGTCACAAAATTCACTGGCATAATGTCGAGCGAGCGAAGGTAGGTTGGATTATTTTTCATTATTCGAGATGCACATAACATTTCATACTAATTTTGTGTGTCCACTCTCAACGTGGAGGAAGCTAATTAGTTACAAGGACCTTTCACTCACATATGACAAGTCCTTGGCTCAAAACTTTGCTTATGTTTAAGTTTCAACAGTTTCACACACGTTTCACACATTATTTTCATGCTATAATTTTTAAGTTTCTTCGCCACAATAAACTTCACTTTACCACACATTATGAATTAGATGTTAAATTCTCGGTTCATAATGGATGGACCCTACATGCCGTTTCTAAGATAAAAGTACTGCAATAGCCTCTAAGTCACTGAACCACGGCCGCTCGGTATTTCCAATTTGAGATTGAAACATGGAGCTTCAAGCAGAATGCTGGTAAAATAACGCTCTTGGTTACTAGTTGCCACACATACACAAAAACGGTGTCAATATTTACTCCAACTTATGAGGTTGGAGTATGAATGCTCACTGTTATCTTTTAATGTTTCCCTATAATCAAGTAATATGTGGCTAAATTTGAAAAATGATTATAATATCTGCCTTGACCCCGCATATTATATTGTAATACGCATTCTCTAAATGTGCACTGCTATCTTCACGCTCATGTTAAGGGCGGTAATTAAATCCTTTGAGGTGACTTCTGATACCAATTTTGAATATTATTTTTCACCTGTATTGGCCTTAACTCCTCAGGAGCTTATGAGAGCAATAACAAAAGTACATTCAAATGGTCGGGGGTGAGGCGTTGTGTCAATGTATTACAGATACAACCCAAGGCAGAAATGAACCATTCTATCATGGATGAGTTAGAGATTTCGTTTTAATCACAACATAGCAATATTTATTTTCAACTTGTGCAAAACAAAATTTCAAGGCTAAAAGAAACCATCTAACGTAAAGCACTCGTTCTAACTACGAACAAACTATCTGTGGCAATATTTCTTTGAAACCACCTTCCGGCTTCGTTTGGAACGGGTAAAAAAACAGGAACAACTTTAGAAGTAATCGGACGTGGTTAATTTGAGAATCTGTGCTTTTGAAATGAGTTTTAAGATACACTGAAATCTCGTTTATCCGGAATGATTTTCGAAAAATATAAAGTAATCTGTTGTCAGTTTCAAAATACATTGTATACAAATTACTGCACTTTATTATTCTCCGCAGTGCAAATGTCCAGTGTTTACTATATTTACTGTCTACATGTACCATCATGTTCCCCAATAATTATAGTAAAGAATTTATGTTTTTGTAGGCGCTAAATCATGAAAAAAAAAAAAATGTAAATCTGGTTTATCCGGAACGGGTCCAGTCCTATCAAGTCCGGATAAAAACGGGTTTAGTGTAATAAATATTAAATGTAACAAACATTTCAAATTTTAATTCCTTATATTGTAGAACTATGAAAACCCCCAGTAAGAATTTTTGAGGGAAAAATCAAAGCTTTCGGGGGAGACTTCCCCTCACTAAGGACTCTGTGTAAAACACTGACTACAGTAATTCTGTAATAGCCAATTTCAGCATAATCTTAATTTTGAGCAACTACTGAATTAGAACTTTCAACATTAAGGAAAAAGAACTGTTTTATTCACAGTACCTTGTTAGTGTGAATATACCTTGAAAAAATTGACAGGCTAATTGAATGCCATGCCTGTCCTAGAACTGAACTGAAATCCTGTCTTTGTGCCAGAAGGATGCTGTACCATTGAGTTTCCTTCCATGCATTCAGTTTTCTGTGCACATGATAATATTCCTCAGGCATCACTGTTAGTTGCTACATTAAAAATACGAAAAATCACCACTAGTATTATAAGAATATGGAATTTTGAGTGTGTCTTCACATTTTAGATCCGTAGTCTTACATCTGAATTTAATTTGAAACATCTGAATTAGCAGGTGGCAGAGCTGCTATAGGCTGAACTTCGCAAGCTTGAATAAAGCCTTTTCAAAGTTCAATCGTTCTGAATTATCTGTGAATACTAATCTGGAAAAGTCAGGGAATTCGTTTGAACTAAATGAGCGGGAATCTTGCAAAGGTTTATCGCTAAACTTTACTAAAACAAAGACCCGATTTCGGAGTAACGTAACAGTTTGCGTAATTTACTATTCACTTCTATTAACAAATAACAGGACTGTTCCATTTAAAAGTTTATTTTAGGTGCTTTCTTCTCTCCACTAATCACAGGCCCGTTCTAATTAAATGTTCACATATATATTTATATTACGACCAATATCGATCCATCTCCCCCTGTCATGAACATTGACACCAGTCAAGTTTTCTGTTTAGCTATAGCATTGCCATCGATAATAATTAATAAAATCAGAGACACAAGGTTTCATGTTAGTTACACCTTACTTTACATATTTTGGCGGTAGGCGATATTTTGACCCCTCGATTAATACGCAGGGTTCTCCTACACATTATAGACTACTTTAATCATTAAAAACAATTGCTATGCTATATTTCCTCTCTTTACACAAATTGCATTTGAACATAACGAAGTATTTAAAGCATCACTTTCATGCACCGAATCATCCTTTGCACCCAAACGTTCTCACACCGAAACATCCGTACACCGAACTGTCCTACTCCGAAACGTCCTACACCGAAATATCCTGCACCGAAACGTCCTAGACCCGCTCGTTGATTGTGGATACCTCTACGTGAAAGAGAAGGTAGGTTTCTTTGATTTTTAAAATGTTTAATTACGAGCTTTACTAGTATTAGAATCTAGCATAATATTTTTATTGAAAGTAGGAAAAGTTTCCAAACGTCTGGCCGGGGAAAAAATCCTGTTCTGGTCCGTTATATATGAGAAATATATATATATAAAATATGTTGTATATTTGAGCCAGGCCAAAATGATGAAAGCAAAATTCACACGTGATTAGAAATTGTTAAGATATTTATTATTTCATTTCATTCGAAGTGTAAAGGTTGTTTGTAAGACTTTCTTGGTGAAAATAATAAACTCATCGCTGCAGATTTTAATACATTCTAAGGAATAGTACTTCAAGTATCTTATTTTCTTTTTCAGATATACTGGCAATGGGAAGAAAAGGGTATACGTAAGGGGCGAATACAGACAGTTGGTGCAATGATAATAAAACGTGTTAATGACCATTCCCACGCTCCAAATGCTTCAAACGTGGAGGTGATTCATGCCTATTCGACAATGAAGGAGAGAGCATCTGAAACATTAGATAATCATCAAATAATAGTGTCTTCTGTATTATCAGAAATGAACGCATCTTCTGTTAATGGACTTCCAAAATTTGACAGTACAAAACGAACTCTCAGGTGAGTAGTGTTTCTCTTAAATTTTAGCTGCGGCTTTTTATATCTGTGTGATTGTATGCAGGGCTTGTATTAACGCAAACAATGTTATGGTTTCACGTACAATTTCCATTAGGTTTTATCGTATAAAAGCATGTCTTCTCGCGCTGAAGGTTGCTGATTATTGTGTGTGTAAAGTGACCAAATTTTCCGTGGTCATTTCGGGGGAGACGTAATTTTTAATATGTATATGAATTCTAACTAGTAAAAATGTTCTCCTAGAACATATTTTTACAAGTAGAAAGTAATTTTTTACATACATTTATTAATTAGACGATCCTCGATTTATTTGACAATATTTCTCACTGCAATGTACAGATGCTTATCAGAATAATGGAAACACCTGTAGTTGGCAACACGTCAGATGTATGGGTTGGCAGTGGTGTCGTGGCGACCGCAGCGCCGGACTGCTGGTGGTGGTGTGTTAGGTCGGTCTCCATACTACGTCAGGCGTCGTGGAACAGGAGTGTGCAGTGGCTGCAGCAGACGGAGGTAGTGTAAAATGGGAGACCTCTCAGAGTTTCAAAGAGGGCAAATTGTTGGTGCGCGGTTATGTGGAGTGAGTGTGACGGCAGTGGCTAGTGTGTTAGGTGTGTCGCCAGGGACAGTGTCGAAGGTGATGACGGCCTACACAACACATGGGAAAACCACATCGGGGAAGCGGAACAGTGGGCGGAAGAAAAGCATCAGTGACAGGGCACGCCGGGTATTAAAGCGCATTGTCACGCGGAACCGTCGTGCCACTGCGGCGCAAGTGACGGAGGAACTCAATCAGCACCTCCCCCAACCTGTTTCGACAATCACAGTCCGCCGCGAATTACATGACATTAACTTACGGGGTCGTGTTGCACGGGCCAAACCTCTCATCAGGGACCAGAACGCTTTAGCACGCCGCAAATGGTGCCGCGACCATGCAACTTGGACCGTTGACGACTGGAAACGTGTGGTATGGTCGGATGAGTCACCATTCACCCTATTCCAAACCACGGGCCGTGTTTATGTGTGGAGAACGCCCAAAGAAGCGTATGATCTGCAGTGTCTCCGCCCAACTGTGAAACATGGCGGCGGCACGGTGTTGCTGTGGGCCGCAATATCATGGTTTTCATTGGGTCCTGTGGTCACACTTCGCGGACGCATCACTGCCAACGATTATGTCGCAATTTTAGGAGACCACTTGCATCCTATGGTCCGGGTGTTGTTCCCGGACAATGACGCCATATTCCAGGATGATAATGTACCCATTCACACAGCTGGAGTTGTTGCAGCGTGGTTTGAGGAACATCGGGATGAAGTTCAACACCTCCCCTGGCCCGCCCAATCCCCAGATCTCAACATAATTGAACATCTGTGGTCCATCTTGGAAACACGACTCCGGCGACGATTTCCACCTCCATCCTCTCTCACAAAACTGGCCGATGCCCTGCACGAGGAATGGTGTAATATTCCACTTGCTACCATTCACGACCTCTATGCCTCCATCCCACGTCGCATCAAGGCTGTTCTGAAGGCGAAAGGTGGCCCGACACCATATTAATCTGGTAAGTTGCACTTTCGTTCAGGTGTTTCCATTATTCTGATAAGCATCTGTATATTTTTTAGTACGTAATTTAGTGTTGTCGCTAAGTTGTTCACTAAAAGTTACACACAACATATATTATTGCTTATTTTTACTGCTACCATTGCATGAATGGACTTAATTTTCATTTTCGACTTTTCCTCCGCCAATTTGTAGTTCATGAGAGAAAACAATGTTGCTGCCAGTGAACAACAATAGTTTAAAACATTTTACGTAACTGTAGATTAATTTTTTTCCTTCCATTGCTATAATGATGTGTTCTTTTGAATTCAGAGCTGTGAGATCCGTGAACACAAATCCAGTTCCTTTGCCGAAGAACGTCCAAGAAGTAATGATCCCGCAGAAGTACACAGTAACGAAGTCAGGAGAGAAGGTCCTATGGTTCGAGTCAGGCGCAGATGACGACAATGAAAGATTTCTTATATTTGGAACAACAAAGGGGATGGAGCTGTTGGAGAGAAGTTCTTACTGGTATGCGGACGGAATTTTTAAAGTAGTTCCGCAGTCATTTTACCAGCTGTACAGTATTCATGTAATTCATAAATCAATTATTGTTCCGGTTGTATATGCTCTATTGATTAAGAAAAAGCAACAAGCATTCCGCAAATTATTATTAAATTATATGCTTCTGCAAATCCGGAACATGTTATGTTGGACATGGAATTAGCAGTAATTGCTGCTTTTAGTGCCACATTTCAATGCAATGTTTATACATGTTATTTTTCATTTATCGCAATGCATTTGGAGGAAAATCCAGGCAGAAGGACTCCAGGAACTGTACCGTGCAGATCCCGAGTTCACTCTCAAATGAAAAATGATAGCAGCACTGGCGTTTATTCCAGAAGAAGATGTGACTTCAGCATTCGAAATAGTAGCAACGGAACTTGATGAAGTTTTGCAGTCTATTTTAGACTATTTTGAGGATAACTACGTTGGGCGACCTACTGGAAGAGGAGGACGTCGGCAGCCAAGTTAAGCATTAGTTAAACATTGTCCCCAACTATAGTTCAATTTCAATTAAATCACTATTCACATTAATGCAGATTATTTATTTGACTGCATATCTTCAAAATACCCGCTTCGCTTCACAAAATATATAATTGCATTGCGTACGTTAAATAGATATTGGCCACTCATTTTCCTCATTTACTATTTTCAGGTATCCTATTCATATTTGGAATCGGCACAGGGCAGCAATCAGTGAAGTGTCCCGCACAAACAACAACGTAGAAGCTTGGCACCGCGGTTTTGAAACAAATGTATCAGCCTCACATCCTTCAATATGGAAATTTCTTGAAGCCTTACAAAGGGAAGAGTCGCTTACACAAACGCGTCTAAACAATTACGTGCAGGTCATGAATTTCCATGCAAAAGGAAATACAAAGATGTCACACCAAGAGACTACACAGTATTTGTACTGACTACAGACTACACAAGATGTCATTCATATTATTGAAAGGGACTGCACGCAATCTTTCTCTACATAAGTAAATGATATCGATGTCTCTTTCTTAACTTGACCATTTGATTGAGTGGTTTAATTAATATTTACTGTAAATACTGCCAAGAAAAAAGATGATGTATGTAATTTCGTAACTTAGATTCGTAATTTCCTTAATGTGTATAGTTAATGTATTATTGGTAATGAATATTGCATTTTTATGATACAATATGAATTGTGTTAATTTATGACTTAGATCCGTAACTACACTAAAAAAAAAATGTGTTTATTGCCACCCGGAAAGAAGTAATAGTACACCTCTACACCAATTCCAGGGCTGGGCAACACCAATTCTAGTGTTGGTTAACACCATCCGGGATGTCCAACATCGTTTCTGGTGTTGACAAACACCTCTACCGGTATTCACAAACACCGTTAGGAGTGTTTTAGTGCATCGCTAGAAGTGTTAGGGAACACCTTCAATGGTGTTTATTAACACTCTTATCGGTGTTTGTGAATCACTTTAGTTTCCCCTTTAAATACTAATACGAGCTGCTATAATGATTACTTGCTGATCTTTGTTTCAATAACAACGTCGTTAGTCAGTAGAGGAATGCAGTATCTAGTAACAGAAGCAAGTGTCAAAATTTCCTGTCTCGAAAATTGCAGGTGATGCATTCTCCAGGTAAGAGAAAGAGACAGAATTTCTGGTGTCAACATTTCATAAATCCAAAAGACTTCAATGGCACCTTTTTCTTCCTTTTTTTTAGAAAAGGGCTGGTCAGTAATTATTAATTTATTCGGAAATCTACCGCTGAAGTTTTAACAACTATTTTATTATAGCAACTAAATATGTAGCCTTGTCACTTTTTATTAATATCTTTTTAGCCATTTGGAATAATAATTTTTGCTTTGAAAACTTGAAGAGCAATAATTCTGCCTAAAACTCTAAATTTGGATGAGTTGGTCCGGGGTTGGTGTTCTATAAATTCACGATCTGTCCACGTAACTCGAAAGGAAGAAGTTCAATGACGTCTTTAGACAGGTACGTACCTAGAAGTTGGGTTCGGGGGTCCAGCGGTTTCGAGGGGAGGATCCGAGGTCTGTCTCGTAAAATGTATATACTTTTGCCACAAATTTCACCAGAAAGAAACTTGAATATCGGCGGGGTCCGTACCCCCAGAGCCCCTCTCTGTGTACGTACCTGCTTTTGGAGATAATGCAACCTGAAAACTTCTGCTACAGTTCTGTTTCATTGGCTCTGTGGCACGTAGCGCCGTTCTGCTGAGTCTACATATAGTATAAAATCCAGACTTTTCAGTTCTGATCATAAAAAGTTCTGCTATCAAGATCCATTCACAGTGATAGAATTACCAGCGTCTTTCTAACAAGTCACGCCTTATGCTTAACAGATTCTTTGTAAGTTTGATTTTTCTATTCCACGCCTGCTTTCTTCAACCGTTACAATAGGATTTGTTATTTGGCTCGATCGAATGCCTTTTTGAAATCAACAAATACTACGTATACTTCCTTACCCTTTTCTCTATGTCTCTCAAATGATTGTTCTTAACAAACAAATAAGAATCATTTGTTCCTTTTCAGATTCGAAAACCACATGGTTCCTCTTCAATTTTTGCATGTCATCCTTCAGCATAATCTTCAACATTTGCAGAAGAATCTTCTCTCAATGTGCCATGGTAATCTTCACCTCTTCTTGCATTCTTCACCCAGAGTTGCCAACAATAATCACTAGAAAATCGCTAAACAACAATCTAAAAATAGCTATAACCCTATCTTACCAATAAAATAAGGCGTATATGTCGCTAAAGCATGCACAAAAGTATTTAAACACCTGTGGAAACTACAGAAAAGTGAGAACCTTTGGTCGTTAAATGGGTATTCAAAATAACTACTTTTAGCGATAAATTAGCTGAATGGGCAACGCTGTCTTTACCTTTTTCAATGGAGTGATTGTTCCTGTAAAAAGTCTTCACCTTATTTGCCTGATTCATAAATTTCGTTAGAGTTTCAGCATTTCATTTATTTATTTACATTTACTTTCGCTCCTGCGTTGTTTTACACAGTTAGTAGAGCATCGAATTTGCCGGCTACACAAACTTGACACGCCAAACCTGAAAATTAATATAATGGGACATGTAGACTTTTGTCTGGCATGTTACTGTCCACCCAACAATTGTCGTTTTCCTATGTTATATATCTCATTTGAGAGGAAACAGAACATGTATTGAGAATATATAACGCTTTGTCCATCAATGTTAGGCTCGGCGTGATACGTCTATCAAAGTGTAGCGGGACATTTCCGAAACGAGTGACTATCACCACCACCACGCTAAATTAGGGACCCGAAATTAGTCAGGAAACGAAAGTTTCACAATAATCTAGCTCTAACGTCACGACTTAAGGATTTCCTTTGTTAGAGCTTCCAGTTCTTCTCTGAGTATTCTGGACTCGTCACTCAACTTCGGTTTCTTGATTGATTGAATCGTTATTAACTTCCTAACCCAACTGGTGAGCTGCTAAGGACGGAACCGACAGTTTTAGATAAAGTGGGCTCCGAACAACTTCGCTCAATGAATACCGGTGGAAATTGAATCCATGACCACGCGCACAGAAAGTGAGCGCGCAATCCTCTTGGCCACTCCGAAGTTACCTCTGTTTCTTCCTCTACATTTAATGTGTGTGGGGGTGTTTCGTACAAATCATCTACACCCCTATGTATTCCATCTATCCAATATTCCATGTCGATCGCTAATGAGACTGTTATTTACGTTCCATCTTAACAATCGAACAGTCCCAAATTGTATCATTCTTCTTCTTTCCAAGCTGAAACAGGTCACTGGTTCAATCGGATCACGTTTTGGGCCGCGTCTATGGTTGGGACCCGGTCTCACTTGAAGGGCAAATCAGTGTTTCAAATTTTTCAACAGTATTTCTTTCAGGACCGCTGGTTTTACCCTCAAAGCATGAAAATCAATCGAATTAAGACCAAAACAGATCACTTGGATCAATTTTTGCACCGGTCATCTATGCCTGGGCTACACCGGGTCACTGGATCACCAAAACTGGCCCCGGTTTCAACGCTCTGCATTCTTCAATGTCAAATAGACTGTACTTGAAAAAACACAACTCCAAAATACAGGGTGCGTACGTAGTATATTTGAGGACATGAGGTGTGCACTCAATAGCTCCCTTGCAACTAATGTATATATCTATGCGTTACCGTTTCAAGTGTACCATGCACGTATATCATTTGACGTATCAGATCAAGAAGAGCTCTCTGGTTAATGTCGTCTGAGTACAACTCTGTGGTTCAGAGATTGAGACGTTTCGGAACGAAGTGAGAAATGAATCTGAAGTTTCCAGGAGGGATGTGACTTCTGTATAGAGATGCAATAACTTCCGAAATTTCATGACGGCCATTCCGATGGATCTCCAGGTTTTTAGGGTACAATCAGACGTGTGATACACGAGGACCAGCTGTATAGATCATATGCGATGAGGAGATGTCACTTCATGTTTGGGAGAATAGAGGAAACTCGACTGCTTCGTGCAAAGCGGTTACTCAACAACGTGAAGAACCAAGAAGAACAAGGCATTCTCTAGGATTTTCTCTGATGAAAAAGAAACTTCGGTCAGGATCAAATGGTGAACAGACAAAATGTTGCTGTGTGCTGTCCCTTTGGATGATCCCAAGGTTATGAACATCAGGTTAAAGCAATGGTGTCGGTGTTATGATGAGTGGCGAGGACTGTGTAATGCATTCCACTTCTTTCGTCAATGTCTGTGCGTTATTCCTGCAGCCTACATTGAGGTGCTATAACTTGTTTTTAAATCATGGATAGACGGTCTGACCAATAGATGGCACTAAGTGTCTGATCAAGACTCCGCACCTGTCAACACGGCTCATGACATCCAACACCGATCATGTGACACCAAACATGTGGCGTACGGACCACTCGATTTAAAGCCCATGGAGTAATAAGTTTAAAACTTTTTTTTTAACATGAGACTAAACATTCCCAAAGCAACATAACTTCTCTACAGACCCAACTGTCAGGGCAATATCCGAAATGGATAGAGACCACCTAATTCGCACGTATCGCCGATTCGGGGCCGTCTTGAAGGCGCTATTGCAACCAAAGGCAATTTTATCGAGTAAACATGTAATTCAACTATTGTTGCACTATTGTTGTACAAAATTTCATTAATATGTCCTTGGAACTTCGTCAGATAAAGCTGTTTTATTTTGTATGTATTTTCTATGCGTATATCCTCAAACACCCTACGCACCCTGTACATACAATCTTGCAACGATAACTCATTTCCCGACGTCATCAAATGATGAAATTTTGCACAGCGACGTAAGTCAGGTGACAATACAATATTCCATTGTTACTTTCATATGTTTGTATATTTTTAAAGCATTAAGAACTTCTTTATCCTAAAATAAATACTAGCCTGCAATGATGCTGCGTCTAACTGGTTGTAGAATACATTGGGTCACAAAAGATTAGCTTGAAAACTTAAAAAAAAAAAGCTTTCAAAGACATATTTTCTTAAACAATTCGTACTAAAAAGTAAAAAATAATTTTGTTTATGCGTGACTAAAAAGAAAAGCATGGGAGCGCACCAATTCAAGAATTTATAGAAATTGACTGTATATGAGAGAGCGCTCCATGCTTTTCATTTTAGTCATGCATAAACAAAATTATTCTTTACTTTTAGTACAAATTGTTTAAGAAAAGTATGTCTTTAAAAAGTTTTTTTTTTTATTATTTTTTTCTGTATGTATTTCAAATATGCTACAAAGATATCTCAATCGGAAAGTCCTCCATACTTAGCAGGTAGAAACAAACTGGAATCAGATTTGGGCTTATACCTTAATTTACCTTTGCCCTTTACAATTTAGGGAGACTACAGCCTTTCCACATCACCAGTTAGTACTCTTGCACTACGTGCATTCAGCTTCCCTTTGTTTCGGCACTAGCGTGACATACATACTGACGAAGTGCACAAAGCGCAAAATTACCACAAGAAAAGGTTGTAGCCTTACAAAATTAAAAAACGACGTCACAAATCAAGTCATTTAAACCGAAATTTAAAGTCAGTTTCTTTCTATATGTGCTTTCGTTTAGGCAGCACACACTATGTGTTAGAATCTGAGTGAAATCTCTGAACTCAAGTCTGAAGGTTTTTTCTTAATGTTAGATGGCAGCACTGCCTCTGTATATGTCTAATGTATTTTCGTTGCACGTAATGTCAATGCTGCTCCTAGAAATGCAAGCCTAGAGAGTTCAAACTTTGAGAGAAGAAAGATTCAAAACTATTTCGAAAGTTCAATCCATGCCGATCTCTTATTTTCATTTTTGTTCATTGTTGATATCGCTTAATTATTGTTGTGAGTATCGTAAGCTATAACAATGAAACTCCTTCAACAATGAACAAAGAGGAAAATAAAAAAAATGGCACGGATAGAACTCTTGAATTGGTTATAAACTATCTTCTCCGAAAGTTAGGACTCTCTAGGTTTGAATTTGTAGAAACAGCTTTGAAATTTTGTGAGCTCTTCTGTTTTGTATATTTGTATGTCTCCTGATATGTTTTTGTCACTGAGAAATTTTTTTCAGGTTTTCCGTTGACTTTTTTCATATATTATTATTAAACGCGATACATTTCACAGCGCGATTTCGTCTTACGATAATTTTCGCGGTAACAATTAGCAGATGACAAAATTGACTAGTAACCATAATGCATTGTGAACCACTCTTAAAAAAAAGAGGAGAATTCGCTTTTTCAAGTGCTTGAAGAATAAATTACATCCATAATGCATCGGAATTCCTTCTAAAAAGATCACATTTTATTTATCCAGAGCGAGAACATTTTGTTGACAATTCCACTTTCAAGAGTGAGTCCCTCTTTCCTCTCTAAAAAATATGAAATATTCCGTTCTTCCGATTTTAGTGTGTCTGCAAACATTTAGGCTCTTTTGACACAATCATTTATATTCAACTCTTAAAACAGAAAAAAAAGTGGGGGCAGCATAAAAATACATAAATAATCTAAAATCAGCTTTTGTATATAAATACAGTTTTATTTCTTTTTTTATTTCCATGAAGATTGAAGAATATACATCCGTATTTTACAAATTCTTTAACGCTTTGGTTACACAATAACCTCGTAACTGCACACTAGAAAGAAGAAGAAGACGAAAATATTGAATATTTATACTGTCATTTATATCACACTTATTTATAATTTTTATTATCAATACATATTTATCATACAATAGCTAATATATCTACTTTATTTCAATACATTCGCACAATCTGTACACTTTGCAATGGTCATCTTTCTAGCACTCTTTTATAATCTATGTACATAAAACGTAATTACATACAATAATTAAACAGTCTTTTATATATTAATCGGTCCATACAGAAAGGTCTTATGTCCATCCATGGATTTAGATCCGGGAGACGGATCGATTGACCCAATACCATTAAACTTGACGCCTGTTTTCGATTAATCTTGTCTGGTGAATTGGGATTTACTTTCGTCTTATTGGTTGGCCTATGCCTGGCTGTGTGGAAGCAAAGAATGGATGAAGATCTAGCTAAGGAAGAAAGGAGGAAGGTTGGAATATTTTAAATAAGGTATTGTACGGAACGTGATGTTCAGCTGTTTTTTGTTTTTTAAAATCAGTGTCGCCTTCCAGGTGATCATGGCTTGTGCTGGCGTCAGTTTCAGGTCACTAGAAGTAGATCCGTCTCCCGTATCGAGATCCATGATGTCCATCGAAGCAGTTTTTTTTAGAAGAGAAAGAAAACATTTATTTCGTTGAACCTGCATCAGGAGCGATTTAAAAATATATATATATATATATCGTCGCGTTGAAGACAGAAGGGTCTAAATGTACTAGATTCCTATATAACTTATCCCCTTATGACTGGAAAGCAACGATATAAAGTTACTCTTGACGTTATTTAAGAGTAACTGTATATTGTTTGGTTTTAAACGTTAGTTTCTGGTGTCAATAGAATAAATAAGTTTTGATAAAAGGCTTTCACATGGACTAAAGGCCTTCCTGCATGAACTGATTCGTATCTGTACTATAATTATATACAATCTCGCATACATTTCATTATGTCTTGTATTATATTTTTTTCAAGAACAATCAGACATTTTTAAATTTGTCTTCATTATGCTAAAATAAATCTGATCTGCACAACCATTAAAACATACAGAATATTTGATTACATCTATTTTTTTTTTCCTTTTTCGCAAAACAAGATATCAGTCAAAATTATTCTCATATATATATTGTCTTAATTTTAATAAAGCTTTCACATGGTTAATCATGTTTTACAAGTCTCTTCATAATGAAACAGTTTTAGAAACGACAGCTACATTAAATGTCGTCAACATCAGAAGTCAAAGGATACTTGTGTCACTGGTGAATACAAAAAAACAAAGCGTTAATCTTTTATATATTATATAACCCGAAATACGTGACACGAAACTATCATACTGGCCGGGTGGCCGAGTGGTGTGAGGCGGCAGGCCATCGGCTCGAAGATCCCGGATTCGAGGGACATGGGTGTGGATTTTATAACAGCTAAAGGCGAATCGTGCAGCCCAAAGTTACTAGACTAACCCATATAAAAATAAAGTTTAAGTTTTTTTTTTTTTTTTTTTTTTTTTTTTTTTTTTTTTTTTTTTTTTACAAAACTGTTATATTTTGTACAAAGAAACCATGAACCTTAATGTGTCCATGTACAAAATATGACAATGTTGTGTCGCATATATTTCGGGTTATGTATAAAAGATGACCTCCATTTTTTTTTTATTCGTCACTTGTATCCTTTAGCTTCTGGACTCATCATAAGCATCAATGTAATATTTTCTAGCAGGCAGAAAGCTCACAGTTTAAGTCAATTCGGATGAAGTAAATTTAGTAGGATTAAAATAGTAGTCTTGTCACAAACATTCCGTTCATTGGAAACCCAATTATTATTCCTTCTAATTTTTTTTTTTTTTTTTACGCTTTTTATCGATTTAGGGTACATCTTTGTCTATAACTTCCTTTTCGTACGTTGGTAAAGAAAATACAAGCCAATAACGCTCCAAACTACGTACCATTCATGGGTTTACAAAACTACTCCGTATCTTACATACTAAGATAACCGAAATATATATTTCAGTAGAGACAACTGGTCAACTATAGTAATATCAATATATTCGCTCTAATTCTGTACCATGAATTAGTACAAAGCTTATTTTTTCCTTGCCTAGGGCATTTCCATATGTTCTGCAAATTTCATATCTACTTGTAGCGGACGATATAGATGCACTACAAAGCAACACCGATGTCTTAGTAGAAGCGTGCGATGAGATAGCTCTACAGGTAAACACAGATAAAACAAAATGCATGATAACAAGTTGAAACACAAGGAATGAAGGAAATAAAAAGCATAAGAATTAGGGATGAGCTCATAGAGAACGTAAACAAATTTAAATACTTGGGAGCATAAGTAACCAGCAAAAATGAGGTAACGGAAGAAATAAAAAGTCGCTTAGTATCGGGCAATGCAGGTTTCTTTTCAGTCCAAAAACTTCTAACATCGCGATTAATATCAACGAAATTCAAAATTAGAAATATACAGAACGGTTATTCTGCCGGTAATACTTTACGGTTGCGAAAGTTGGAGTACGACCCTAGCAAATGAACATAAATTACGTGTATTTGAGAATAAGGTTTTGAGAAATATATACGGGCCGAAATGACTGGAGAGTAGAGGAGACTGCATAATGAAGAACTCCACGGACTGTACGATTCACCAGATGTTGTAAAAATAATGAAATCGCGACGACTAAGGTGGGCAGGCCATGTAGCTCGGATGGGGGAAAAACGAAGATTATATTCTATCCTGGTTGGAAGGTCGGATGGAAGGAGGTCATTGGGAAGACCGAGACGTCGTTGGCAGGACAATATTAGAAGAGATCTTCGAGAAGTAGGTGTTCGTGATGAAAACTGGCTTATTTTGTCCAGGATAGAATTCAATGGCGAGCGTTTGTTACTGCGGCGATCAACTTGCGAGTTCCATTAGCCATAGAGTTAGTTAGTTAGTTAATACGTAGATTGTCGTAAGTTAGTGTATAGTATGAAAACTTAGCTCTACTATACATAAAACCCAAGAAATAATTGACCTTGTACTGAATTTTAGTGCAAACTTAGTACAAGGGAGACATATTATAGAGAAATGCGAGCCAAAAATGAGAAATTGCTGAACTTCAGTAATCACTGACAAATCAGTTGTTTTTTTTTTTCTAGAAATCAAAATTTTGCATTGATATTTTAATCTATCTAACACATTTTGGTGTTATAAGCTTTACATAGCGCCAAAATCACATTTCGTTTTGTGGACTTGTACACTCAGAAAAAAATATATTGGTGTTTATTGCCACCCCAAAAGGAGTAATAAAACACCTGTACCTCTACACCAATTCTAGTGTTGGTTAACGCCATCCGGGGTGTCCAACACCGTTTCTAGTGTTGACAAACACCTCTACCGGTATTCAGAAAAACCGTTAGGAGTGTTAAAGTGCACCGCCAGAAGTGTTAGGGAACACCTTCAATGGTGATTATTAACACTCCTAACGGTGTTTGTGAATACCGGTCGGTAGAGGTGTTTGTTAACACCAGAAACGGTGTTGGACACCCTGGATGGTGATAACCAACACTAGAATTGGTGTTACCCAGCACTGGAATTGGTGTAGAGCTAGAAGTGTTCTATTACTCCTTTTGGGGTGGCAATAAACACCAATAATTTTTTTCAGTGTACCCAGGTGAAATCCTAAATGGGAGGGTAGGTGAAAATTTTGTATTAAACGAACTAGTTTGGTCATTTTGGCCAACTTGAGTTAGAGCTAATTTCCGACGCTTGCCATTGTTGTTGAGCTTTTCCAGAATTTTTTTTATTGATATGTCGACTCCACAGGCTTTAAGGATACAAAAGTGACAATGACAAAAAAATCCTCGAGTAATCTTTTATATATAACCCGAAATACGCGTATATGTGACACAAATTTGTCATATTTTGTACAAGGTTTCATTGTTCAAAATATGACAGTGTTGTGTTACATATATAAAAGATTACCTAGAAGATTTTTTTAAAATATATATCGACATATGATATCGGTATCACTGACTGGATTTATAGTGAATGTGAAATTGCGAAACGAATTTATATAAAAGGGTATATAGGATGGGTGTAGTGTGATGTTCCCTCGAAAGATGTCGTTACTTACAAAAGAACTAGCATCAACACGTGACCACTAAGATAGTCAAACAAAATGGTCGAGTTACACGATTGTAGTTCGACAAACATAAGGCCATTTCCAAGTGGTATTTCTAATTTAAATAAAGAATGTTGTTGAATCTCAACAATAATAGAGGAGTCGTTAGTTTTCAACACAACCTCCAACACGTCTGACAATAATTACTACAACTGGTAGCTCTTTGGGAAGAAATTGAAACGGTATATGTAGCAATCCTACTTTGGCCAACGTTGCCCAGATAATATACATTTCTTGGTGGACTCTGTATTATATACTTTAAAGAGTTATACAAAATTATTAACACTAGTGGTCACCTATGGCTATTTCTTTTGTACGAACTGAATATGAACATAATATTAAGAAACATGATTCGTTTGTGTTTTTATAGCTACTGTGAGTTTTCCATGCAATATTTCATAACACAGATCGTATCAATTGGTATAATTCACGTGCATTGTAACAAGAAGATATCGTATGACCAGCTACTTCACCCAGACAGGATATGACGAAAGATACTGCACTAACATTAAGCCATGAAATAAGAGGAGGGGCGAAATATGAGGTAAGAAAAAGTAATTGTTTATGTCACAACCAATAAAAATCCTCCTTATGAAATATAAGGGGAAGGAAAGAAAAATAATAGCAGAATTAATACAGGGACGGAATTTATCACCGACCAATGGAAAGAAAGGAAAGTTTTCTTTTATGCTTTTGTAGTACAGTATTCCCATAAATACATTTTGTGTGTGAGAGTGTGTCTGTCACGTAGGCGTTTAGGTGTGGCTCCAGCGCACACAATGTCAAAGATGGGCAGATGCTACTTGCGCTCATAATGATCCATTTTATTGTTATTCCAATTTGAATTTTGCAGGAGGCCAGCGGAAGTATCATGTAGGTATAACCCACGGTTGGTGGTAAATATTTTTTTTTTTTATTTTTGCTGCTAGATATTTTATAATGAGGGAGGAGTGTTCATTGGGATGAAGGAGTTGTTGTCATATGCTGCAGACTTACTCAGCACTAATAAAGGCAGATCGGTCAAAGAAGAAACAGAAAAAAAATATGTCCTAAATCTAAAGTTGATAGCTTTTGTTTTATTTATTATGATCCAAATAATATGAAAGCGTATATAAAGTTTTACATTAGCTTTGCTTTTAACTTACTCATATTGTCTTGGCCCTGCAAGCTTATTTTAAGCTTGACACGGTCTTGATTTTAATTTGGACTTGGTGTAAAGCCCTATTCCACGTTCTCTTTTGGGTTCTTGAATTTGCTGCAAACTTGACACGCAGATTTTTTTCTTTTTAAGGTAAAGGTATCTCCTGTGCGATGCGCATGCGCCGTGAACGGCTCATGAGGAATGTTTCCTGAATTATTATATGTAGGCCTACGGTGACCATACGTCCCGAAATTTAGGTGCATGTCCTGATGTCCCGAAAAAATAATGAGGGGTCCCGCATATTATCCAAAAGAACGATATAGGTTAACTTGATAGGGACATTTGAAGTAAATTCGACCCAAAGTTGTTTTGGTGTTGAACAAAAATGTGCGGGTAAAGGCTGATTTATTGTAATTTCAATATTTTTGGATCGTCTTTTAAAAAGAAAAAGTAGTGTTCATAGGTTTCTGCCAATTATTCAGACATTAAAGTTGCCCTTTAAAATGTGACTATTTTTAGTAATCGTGCAAGTTCCTACTAATTCTAAAGTTGGTACTATTATGTTTAATTTTGGAAGACGAGCTAGATTTTAATAATAATAATAATAATAATAAATACACTTTTAAAATCAAGATAAATGACCTGAATAAAACCATTTTCTTGGAATGAATGTTTATTTATGGCCTTTAGACATCTAAGGCTCAGACCGGGATAGGAGGCGGGGAAAGGATTCGGGAAGGTGACGGCCAGGGCCAATGTTGAAGGTGCAATCCCGGCATTTTCCTGGTGTGACAGAAAAAAACTGAAAAAAAACTCAGTCAGAACGGTCGGCCGCTGGGATCGAACACACGACCTCCCGAATATTACGCTAACGCTCTACCACTGAGCTACAGCTGCTAGGCAACCATTTTGTTGGGTTGACTCTCAAACCACCCCAAATAAATGTGGTGGGAGTACATTAGATCACGATAATACCTGTCCCGAATTTTGATTGAGAATATATGGTCACGGTAATTATAGCTATGTTATATATATATATATATATATATATATATATATATATATATAAAAGATAATTCAGGAATTAGACTCTCCCCATATCATTTAGCTTAAACAGAAAAGGAAAGAAAATTATTTTTCTTTTAAAAAGATTATTAGGAAGGGTCCAATTTGTAGAAAAATGATTTGGAAATGCTCAGGACATTCTAGTGTGAAAATAACAAACCTTTTATCGGAGCCAGAAATTAATTAGGTTCCACTGTCTCTATTTTGAAAAATGTTTAAGATAGGTCCGCTCCCTTCATTCACGCCGCCCGAGAAACGTGCCTGAAGAGTGTCGAAGCTAGACTCGACAGCTGCGTAGAGATTAATGAGTTAGTAATCTGAGCCACCTTCTTTAAGTACTCACAATGATTTTTTTTTATATTTTTCCAGCTAGAATAATTTCTTTACAAGTATTAATTCATGTACAAGGTTTCACACACACCCCTAATAAAATAATAAATATTTTTAAATAATAAATATGACAATAGAATATTATACACACTATCACATAGTACAAGAAAAAATATTAATACGGTTTGCAGGGGATAATATTTAAATTACCAGTAATTGCTTTTTATACACTTGATCACTTTAGATAGAATGCATACTTGTTTTGTCATATTTTCGATACCTATTTCAATTTCTTCTGCCGAGCACTTAGTTGCACAGGTCCGCTGTACACCAGAATTTAACACATAATTTGTTCCGCCTTGCGACAGAAGAAAAAGTCACCAAGCGGTCGTAGCTTAGTTAGTCCGGGAGACCCTCGGTTCGATACCAGCGGCCGCCATTGTGACTGTTTTTTCCAGGGTTTTTGCTGTCACACCAGTCAAATGCTGAGATAGTACCTCCAAAATACCTGCAAAAATTCCTAGTACGAGCATAACGGACAATGTAGCTTGAAGCGAATTTTTAACTTTTGGGTGAAATCAATATATCGACGCCTTGGAAATTACATTCTAGTATCTCCTACTAAAATCATATGAAGATATCTCATTACGTAGAGGAAGCAGCAAGTATTACTAAGTTCGCTCCAAAATTAATTTAAAAAAAATATGAACAAAAAATAATATAAAAATTGTATTTAAAATGTTCAATAAAAAGAAAGCAACATAAGGGTATACGGCAACAAATATCCAGAATAAAGCTTTTACATGGTGGTGGCGCCGGGTAACGATCCCGGTACCTCTGGCACTCCAATCCTCAGGCGTCGACAATCAGTATTATGTTATTCTTTTTAATATTGATTTATGTTCTCATGTATATACCTTTAAGTATTAATGCCTACAAGGCCATGTTAACCTTTCATAAAATCTAAAATGGCTTCCACAAATTACTAAGAAAAATACAACCATAAAATATATTATCATTGCAAGAAGTTTCTAAATGCCAATAAGTGACAAAATCTGACTGCAGAGTGACAAGGAAAACATATGAAATCATAATTATAGTTCTGTGTAAGGAATAGGTACCTTTCCAAAATCCTTTTTTTATTATTTTTTGAACAAAAAATATTCCCATTGACAATAGTTACTTAATCTGAGTGACCACTCATTTTTCGTTCATGTATACGATTGTTAAAAACTAATCACGACGCGTGCAAATCGCACAGGAGATAGCTTTACTTATTTTTATATTGAAATCAAGCACTTTTCAGGAGCATCTTGGATGAGAATCGCCGCCGACAGAGTTTGTAAGAAAAAAAAAAGTATAGCAAATGGATGAATGTTTAGACAGACAGAGAGATAGATAAACAGATATGACAATTTGTTAGTTAAAGTACAGTACCGGTATAATACATTCTCCCAAGTATCAATGAAAAACTGAAATCGCCAGCACTAATATTATAAATACATTTAATCTTATTACACAGATCAGTAACAAATAATACCATTATAATTTAGCCAATTAAAATCACACAAAGTATTCTGGCTGACAGTATAACAACAACACATCATATATGCCAGTAATGTGTAGCATACATGAAAACAGTTTGATATTATTTAATAGTTAAGAGAAATCCATTTTTAAAGAAAGGAATGTTCCTGCAAGAAGGTACACAAAATGACCAGCCCAATAGTCTTCAGTACAGACTCTACATTGATGGGACTGAATCGCAAAATCACTAAAAATACCTTTTTTTTTCTGAAGAGAAGGATAAAATATTTGTAAATCGAATAAATCAAAGTTTATTTATTGTAAAACTCAACCTGTAATTCAACATTTAAGCATACATCACTCTTTATAAGTGCAAGGAAAAATCCATGCTTTAGATAAACTACCTTTTTTATAATGTGCTTCTACGAAAACATAAGTAGTACTTACTACCAGAGGTGTATGACATACTGAATGTCAACTCCTAACCAATCACTAACATCAAAATTAATCGTTAGAGAGACCAATATTTGACTTATAAGGAAATTTTTGATTGAATAAAACAAGATGGAGTCTTAGTGCCACTATATAATTCATTATAAAATACAGGGACCCAATATGGCGTACCTAAGTTGTCTCTACTCAACATTGTCCTTAACACTGATGACTCTGCACACACAACTACCGCCATCTGTCGTATTTAACATGTATTGGGTCCTAAGCCGTAATTAAGTCAGTGTTGTCAGGTGGAGAGAACTTTCCCGGAAAACGTGAAAATCTGGGCCACAAGAAGGGTAAAAGGGATAAAAATCGGGAAATTTTGTTGAATCTTTTTTGTACATTTTGTTTAAATTCCCAGTAATTTGTAAAGAAAATTTAGAAACCGGAAATAACGGGAATTTTTCAGTATTTTGAGGGAATTATTGCGATGCAAACCTGACAACGCTGTATTAGATCCCTGTATCTTATTAGACGGTTTAAAATGCACAACCAATTGGTTTTCAACACAGGAACTATGAAGCAAACCACATAATTACACGCAATAATTAATGGAAAGGGTTTAAAATTTGATTTTTTTTTTTTTTTTTTTTTAGTTTCGTTTTCTAACTATTTCATGCGAATATCCCGTTGCTTTTCCAGAATGTAAAAGTGGGTTGTATTCTTGTATTTTTCTTCACCAATAGTAGCTGTTTTCTTTACCTCAATCGCCATTACCACTTCGTCAAATTGTCGAAGTTAATTAATACTCTTGATTATCCGTTTTTCATTTCTCTTTTCTTCGTAAAATGATTTCCATATTGACTGTTGAAGTTTGTAAACGTTAGGTTCTTGGAGAACTGTTTGTTGTCCATCATCAACTACAATCAACTTATAATAATACTTCGCTAATAACAATACCTTCTCTGTTGTCTTGATTCTCTGGTAGATACCTTATTGTTGTTTAGTAGCAGCTTTGGATGTAGCAGAAAGGCGTTTTGCCCCCATCAGTATCACAATGAAATGACTTCATACTCTTGTTATCACACGCATTTCCTACAAAGAGATAAAAATGGAATATTTTTAGTTGGTGATTACTAAATATTTATTTATTTATACATTAGCAGGAACATATTACCACTCGATTATGATACTTACTGTACTTATAAGTTAATCTTTTTGTACATTACCACAAGCAATTTAACTTCCAGCATTGAGTAAATACGTACCAGAGAAATCTTTGCTTTGTTCTACGAGGCCATGCGTTCTGAAGCTTATCAACCCCTTGTTCAAACAGTTAGTGTACTGCCGTTCAGATGTCGCCAATGCGACCTGTGGACATTAAGTTTCTGCTTCATGTATTGGCAACTATGCAGGGCGTAGTAGCGACATCTGAATGGCAGTACGCTAACTATTTGAACAAGGGGTTGATAAGCCTTCAGAACGCATGGCCGCGTAGAACAAAGCAAAGATTTCTCTGGTACGTATTTACTCAATGCTTCCAGCATTATATTTTGAATCTACCTTGCAATATCCCAATTATACCAATAACATTATGATTTTGTTATTCGATCACTGTAGGAACCATTCGTTTTTCACAGTGGTGATTTATATATATATATATATATATATATATATATATATATATATATA